>CAUYRH010119645.1:0-16083 GCA_963574655.1 Perodicticus potto
AGGGGAGTAATGCCTCCCTGGAACACACAGACACTGGCCCTCACAGAGGGGAGTAATGCCTCCATGGAACACACAGGCACCATCTATCACAGAGGGGAGTAATGCCTCCATGGAACACACAGACACCGGCCATCACAGAGGGGAGTAATGCCTCCATGGAACACACAGACACCGGCCATCGCAGAGGGGAGTAATGCCTCCATGGAACACACAAACACCGTCCATCACAGAGGGGAGTAATGCCTCCCTGGAACACACAGACACTGGTCCTCACAGAGGGGAGTAATGCCTCCATGGAACACACAGACACCGGCCATCGCAGAGGGGAGTAATGCCTCCCTGGAACACACAGACACCATCCATCGCAGAGGGGAGTAATGCCTCCATGGAACACACAGACACCGTCCATCACAGAAGCTAAGGGGGAGGGTTGTGTGTTTCATGCTTTTCATAAATTCATGGGATCTTGAGAAAAAATAAGGATTTCTAATCTCCATGTCTTTTTTTAATTTCCCTGCCATATAATATCAACAAAAAGATAATCAATCCTGTGTTCTTCACTGTTAGCTGAGGATATGCTTCCCACCCTTTTCTATTCCAGATCAGTTTACTATGTATCAACAAAAAGGAAAATTCTAAAGGATCTTTGTAAATGAAAGGCTATCAACTATGTCTAATAGTTCAGTGTTCGCATTCCTGATTAGAAATTCATCTGTTTGGTAGTTATGTGGTAATTATGACTATTGACTGCTTAATGGTTTTAATAATTTCTTTGCAGTAGGAGAAAGACAGGGGGTATGCTGGCATTTGAAGTCAGTACCACAGCAGTAGCAAAGAGATGACGTGCTGGGCTCTGGTTAGACTGCCTGAGATCCGCTGCTTCCTGGCCATATGACCTTAGGCAAAGTACCTCTCTGGGACTTAGTGTCCTCAGATGTGAAGACAGCAATGTTGACAATAGCACCTATCTCATAGGTTGACTGTGGTGATTAAATGAGCTGCTACATATAAGTCAAGTTTGAAACAGCAGCTGCAACATAGTGCTGTGTGTGAACAATTATCACAAGGAGGAGGCTTTAGGAGAAGACTATGACATCCATGAGAATAGTCCCTAACTTAATTGTAAGACTCAAATAGCCTTGACTTATGTGTAAAAGTCATAATTGCAGAATATATGTCCCTAATATCCTGTGCTCCTGGACAAATACTACCCACTCCAGGTTATAAATTATTGGAAAAGAAATACGAAAAGGATCCCTGGGAGCATACAGTTGGTATTTTGTTTGTGGGAGCGAGATAAGGAAGTTATTGTATATTCCCAACAGAGGAAACTTGAACTTGCCTGGTTCTTTCAGTA
Source organism: Perodicticus potto (assembly GCA_963574655.1). Taxonomy (NCBI): domain Eukaryota; kingdom Metazoa; phylum Chordata; class Mammalia; order Primates; family Lorisidae; genus Perodicticus; species Perodicticus potto. The sequence continues at coordinate 1,358 of CAUYRH010119645.1, forward strand.
TAAAATACAAAACTCAGATTACCAAAGATAATAGGAGTTAATCTTACAGTACTATAAGGAAGAAATGCAGGTCGGGCCACAGTCTAGCTTTAGAAAACCAGAGTTTATAAAGAGCTGCATTACTATTCAGAACAGAAAGCAGTCTGGGAGTCTCCTCTTCAGGGAGGAGTCAGTCGGCCTGACCCTAACTTCTCTCTCTCTCTATTTTTTCTACTTCCATTTAACAACCTTAAATATTTCTTATATTCAAACTACCCCCAAAGGATCTAATTGCTTCAGGTAGGTTTTCTTCATACTTGTTTGGATTGTTTTTGTAGGAAATAATGAATCCACTGGCCAGAGTACCCAAATCAACAGCCTTATAGGTCCCCTGGTCTAATCTGATGTGCTCAATGTGTGCTTTGTGGTACAAAGCAGGTAAGTCACACTCAGGGAATGGCTTTTTAGTTGCATTGTTTAGAAACAGTGGATTTAAATAAAGTTCTCCCTTCAAATAACTGTCTGAACTCAGAGCAATTCAGTTAACCTTTGGGAACTTTCACTTCCTCATCTATGAAGTCGGGAAGGTGACCTGGATAATGTTTCACATTCTTTCTAAATCTAAAATTTTATGATCCATTTGCTCCTCTAAATTCTCTCTCACTGAACAGTTAATGGTTTTGAAAATAAACATTCTCGAGCCTATCCGCTTTTCTTAACATTTTTATTTCTTGTATCTTCAAAGATTTCCACTTCCTTTATATTTGACATATATAAAAGCAAATATTGTATGCGTTCACTCAATGTGCCCAATAAACTGCAAATCAGGGTCAGTCTCAAATCCTACCAGGTACACATCTAATGGAGTTCCTGTGCTCCAAAGTGAAATACATCATTTTCCTTTGCGTTACATTGTCTTAGAAGGAGGCACATAGCCTCCCATCTGCAAGGGAGCCAAAAAGTGAAATATACAGTGTGGATAGGAGACAAAGAGCTGGAAATAATCAGAGAGCAGCACCAGTGATTAAAATGCTACCTTGAAGGTAATATTTAGATACTACTCTCCTGGAGGTATCTAAATTTAGGGTCGCTGGAAGTCCTATCCTAATGCTTACCAGAGTTCCTATGTGTGAAGACAATGCCAAGGAGATCAAGGTCTTAGGCTTTAACCTTTTAAGAATAGTTTGTGTTTAACATCATACTGTCTGGCCATGGGTGGAAGCCTTCTTTAACTCCAACGATCCAGACAACATGAATAAAACAGAGTGAGGCCACCTGGTGATGGATTGGTTTCAACCAATATTACAAATAGAAAAAGAGCCCTAGTTCTCAATTCACAACTGCAGATGTATTATCCACTTTGGGTTTATATACAATGAACAGCACATTTGATTCACCTCACTTTCAGAATACATCCATGAAAAAAAAAAGTGCATTAGGAATAAAAGGTTCTACCTTAATAGGCATCACGACTTTGATCCTACAAATACCATAAATCATAGTTTATATTTTGAGGAATGGAAAACAAATAAGATGTAAAGCCACACATTCTGAGCATCAATTATTAGAAAATACTGGAATATCATTTTACTTCTGTATTTATCCCATAACTCACAAGCACCCAAATATTTTGTTTCATTTAGGGTCGAAAGAGTAAAACTTGCAGGGTATCCATTGTTGTATAGTGAGCTGATTTTTGCAAACCTACCTCTAAAGACTGAAGGTATGTGGAGAGACCAAAGAAAGAAGCAGACAAATATAGTTTCTCAGAAAGAAAACATTCCACAAGAACTTACAAATAGAAATATTTTGAGCAGCCACACCATGCTGAGTCTCCAGACCTGCCCTCCAGAAATCATCCACTGCACGGCAAGTTTTTAGGGTAAAGACATGCGCAGCTGGCCACGTCTCAGACATTCTTGCAGAAACTTATGACCACTGGGAGGGTTAGAAAAGAATATTTATGAGGGTTTATCTATGCTACAAGCATTGTTTAAAACTCTTCCTGCAGAACACTTTGGTATGCAGGAGTCAAACATTGATCATCATGATGGTTTCACTTCAAGATGTTGTCACTCTTGCCATGCCATGGGCTATTTTCTTACACTCATGAAAAAGACTCATTCAACAAGCTTAATACAGACATTCATACCAGATAGTTCAATTTTTTTTTTATTAAATCATAGCTGTGTACATTAGTGCAATCAGGGGGTACAATGTGCTGGTTTCATACACAATCTGAAATATTTTCATCAAACTATTTAACATAGCCTTCATGGCATTTTCTTAGTTATTATATGAAGACATTTGTATTGTGCATTTAGTAGGTTTTTTACTGCTAAGATAGTTCAAAGTTTTTAAATCAACATTATCTCAATTTAAGTAGAATAATTTTCCTCATTGATTGAATTTTTATATTAATAGAGTCTTCTTTTTTTTTTTTTTGCCATTGTATACAATCTTAATGAAGTATGAGTCTAGTTAAAATGCAAATTCCTCTTCTTTGTAAGGAAATGGCCCAAGCTGGAAGAGAAGCATATTTATGGCTGGCTGCACTGTTTTCTCTTTAGAATTCTTTATACTTTTTTTGAAATTTCAGAATATGACAGGGGTATAGACCTTTGGGTTACATGAGTTGCTTTGTACGGTGTATCAAGTCATCACCAGAGAGTATGCCTTGTTCCCAAGAGGTGTAACTTTACTTATGCCCCATTTCTTCCCCCCTCCTCCCAACTCCTTGATTTCCAATGATTTCTGCTACCATATAAATTTATTGTTGAACACATAAGTATTGATCAATTAGTTTTAATTTAATAGTGACTACATGTGGTGTTTGCTTTTCTATTCTTGAGATAATTCACTTTATCTGCTCTATTTCTCTTTGTGTCCAACAACAGGAAAATTCTACTTTTCTTGAGTTCTGGTGAGGCACTTGGCATTCTGACTGGCTGCAGACAGAGATGATTTTTGATAAAGAGTTCGAAGCTCTAAAAACTCTCTAGACACTCTTTAGTCATGTTAAGTCTAACATGCAGTTAGAGACAGAAACCCAAGTTACCATTTGAATAATTCAGAAGGCAATGCGGATTTCTAGATTTAGATAATTCTGGACAGACCATCATGACACCCAGGGGACATAGATGTTTTACTCCCTTTTTCTTGTAAAAGCTATATTATTATAATTACTACATGGACATAATACATGCAATGTAAATATATAATTAGGAAAAATAATGAAATACATATGCATGAACCTAATGCCATAATTAAAACTAGGACATTATCAATCTAATCATTATTGCCTCTGGATTTCTCCCCAATAATCCCATTTTCTACCATTCGCAGCTATCATATATTTTGTGTTTATTGTCCATTGCTTTTATTGATAGCTTTACTACATTCCTAGGCTTCCTTTAATTAATAATTGTGAAAATGGAGAGTATGGTCATAAGATCAGAATAGTGGATCACTATTAGAATTTGGTCTATTGCTATAGAAGAGCATGGAGTGGAAACCCAAGAGTACACGAGACGTGGCAAGGGTAAATAATGCTGCAAGAAAATGTGTTTCTGTCTATGTGCGTACGTGTGCATTTAAGTTATTTCTTACTATATTCCATGGATCAAAGTGTAAAATATATTTCTTTCTGTGGCCATTTGTCAAACAGTTTTAATATTACTGCCCTAAAAAATATATTACTAATTCTGTTTGTTTTGAGCTTTATAAAAATTGTATAATGTTGTGTATATTATTTAGTGAACTTCTTCTTTATGGTCTAAGATTCATCTATGTTGATTTATTTTCACTGCTGAATAAAATTCTATTGCAGGATGACAATGCAATTTATTTATGCATTCTCCTGTCAATTGACTTTGGTTGTTTTTAGTATCTTATTATAAGAAAAAGTGCTGCTTGTCTCCGGATGTACTTATGTAAGAGTTTCTGCTGAGACCATACCTAAAAGCGAAGTGGTTAGATCTTAGGGTATGTCCATGTTGAGCACACATACGTAAGATAATGCATAAATATTTCCTAAAGTCATCGTACTCTCTCCCTCTGTGCATTTTCTCCCTTCTGTGTACTCTATAAGTATGTAGAAAATAGCATCACATTCTGATTTTGCAGAGTCCACTTGTACTCTGAAGCTACACAGGCCCTAAAGTTTCTTCCTGATGCTTTGCCGACCCGCACATGAAAGGCATTTTCCTACCTGAGCTGTGAAACACTCTTTTTGAGATCAATTTCTTTGTATTCTAATGGAGGCTTTCGGAGCTCGGAGTCCTTGAGAAATCGTTCTCTTCTCCATGATTTATTGGTTAATTAAGAAGGGTGTTGTCAAAACCAAAAGGGGATTTCAGTCTAGGTCCAGTTGTTCATTGCTCAAAGATCCATTTATTGAGACAACGAAAAATTGCCAAGAAAGAAAGACATGTTTCATACTATAGTCATCTGGAGGGGAAAAGCTGCCTCAGATATTTCTCTCTGCCTAACAGTGATCATGGGCTTTTAAAGGAGGGTCCACGGGTCTTGGGAGATGGTGAATCTTGTCAGGAATTCTATTCAGGGGCTTTCACAATCTCAGCTCTATGTCTTGCAAAAAATCAACCATTTCTGAGAAAGGATTCAAAAGGTCAAGTAGTTAGTTAAGCAAGAGGATTATACAGAGAAGATTACATAGTGGTAATTTAAATTTGCTCAATGGGGATGGAGGTCCCAGTTTCAATATTATGTAACTAACTCCCCTTAAGTCAAACCCTGTCCCTAATTCAACTTAATTTCACTAGGGTTTGTTAAGAACTTTGAAGGGTCTGGACTTGCACCTGACTTTCAACTGACATGATACCTCTTCTGGGGACAAAGGTAGGGTGCCCACTCTTGCCCTTCTTCCCAGGTAGGGAAACTGCTTAAGGCAGCACCAAATCAGTGCACCTGCCTCTGTGCCTAGAAGAGCCAGAGGTTCTAACAATCTACCTCTCAGTTTCCTAGGGGCTAGCAGAAGACATGAGAACCCTGGATCAGAAACAAAGGTCTTTATTACACATAAAAACAGCAGAAACCAGAAAATCAGCATTTTCTCTTTCAGGTTCCCTACCCAGTTTCCCAACAGAGCAACATTATGAGGACCAGGTACACCCACTCATGCAGGTGGTTGCATTGCAGAGGAAGAACTCCAAAGTTCAGGAATCTAAATCTCTTCTATTGGATATAAAATAAACATGACTGTCCATTATTCCACATGGGTACACTATTTTTATCTTCCAAGAATAAAGCAATCCTACTTCTTGTTTTTAAAAGGGACACTGTTTCTTCTTTCCAGTAATATTCACCTACAAATATTGAAAAGGTAGTTCAGAAAAAGTCAATCAGTATAGTTCACAAGACATGCAGACATGTGGAAGACGTGTAATGAATTATCTCTCAATACTATTCTATAGAGGAATTTAGGTCCAAATATCCTTGAAGAAAACAACATAACTTTATCTGCAAAAGGTTACTGCTATCCAAATTTAAAATGACATTGATATTTTATTTTTCTTTTCTAAATTCTCTCTGTATTAGATTGTGCTGCATTAACAAACAACCCCTAAAATCTCAAAGGTTTAATACAAAACTGTTTTATTTTCTACTCACATCAGTCTATTAAAGAGTCTACTCCACACTATCACTCAAACAGATAGAACATTACCTTCCTATAAATACGCTGTGCCCAGGATGGCTTCTCAATGGCCCTGACATCAGAAGAGCGAGAAAGACTTATGTCTGGATTTTTTTCTACCTTATCCTGAGAGCGATATATGTCACATTTCATTAGCTGGTACTGATTACCTGACTAGATCTAATGTCAAGGGTGCTGGTAGATGTGGGCAGGGGACTGGAAGTCTCAGTGAGCATTCCTGTCTAAGCCATTCTTGGTTTGTATCTCCAACCATTTTCTTATTTTGTGTTTTAGGGACAGTTCAAATCAATTTTTTTACTGTTAATCTTATTTATTTTATTGCATACAATAACAGGCAATTAAACTAAAAGGCTCAGGATTTCTAGGACAATTATACTGAAGCTAAATATTTATTCTTAGCAAGGTAAAAGCATAAATTTGTAACAACTTCTTCTATCCATAAATCACCCTTCATGTAGTGACATCAGACTCACACAACATAAGGGAAGTGGCCCAAATGAACCCAGAGTCTCCTGTCCATCTCCTCTTTTTGTACTGACCATGTGATGCAGTCATATATCCATTTGTTCTAGAATACAATCCATGAATGGTGGGAACTATGGGTGCTTCACCTGTTTTCCTAAAGGCCATATGAAATGGAAACAATTAGTTTATTAATCAGTTGGGTCTCCATATCTCCTGCTTTTTAAAAAAAAATTCAGATTAATGTGAAGGTACAAATGATAATCTGGTTCTTAGCTGAGATTACTAGCTCTGCTTTGTTCTGATGCCACAGGAATGTTTTTTTTTACAATATGTCCACTCAGTCTTCTAGAACATGAACTCAGAAATCTGTCCCTGTGCCTTCATAACATTAAACAAGTTTTAAGCATGGGCGTATGCTGGTATTGGGCTAGGCTTCAGGAATAAAGAAATTGCAAAACAAAATGAAAACCAAGACTCAGGAGTCCTTAGGGTGATAATAGGAGAGAGAAGCTAAGCCACTGCTCTAGACATAAGCGTATGGCAGTTGCTGTGACTTGGGTGTGCACGAGTTCCTTTACCTCTCAGAGGAGGAGGTATCTGATCTAGATCACAGGCTTCTGAGAAGACCTTATGAATCTCCAGGAAATACCTGAATGGAACCTTGAAGGCTCAAGTAATAGGTAAACATAAAAAAAATAAAGTGAAAGAAGCTGGGAAGTCATTCTAGAAATAGAAAATAATTGGTCCAAGGACAGAGCCATTAGAGAACATGGCTCTGTTTTTAAAATGCAGGTACTTTGGTATGAGTGGAGCATTTGGTGAGTATTAGGAGTTTGCAAGAGATGGAAATGGACAGAAGAGAAGAATCAAATCATAAAATAACAAATCCTGCATTGAAACATGGGAATTATTACATTTTTGAGGATGATGAGATTTGTATATTATCAAGATCACTCTGAGGGATGGGAAGGAAGTGAGACTCGGTCTGTAGAAGTGTTCGGAGGCTTCTACAATATCCCAGACAATACTGTAAGTATAGGTAGAGAGGAGAAACTGGATATATACAACATTACATGGAAAAATATCAGAAAGCGATAGTTTAAATGGACAGTGGGTATGAGAAGGAGAGAAGAGTCAAATATAAGTCCAAGACTCCAGAGTTTGAAAGAAGAAATACAAATTTTTAATTTGATTGGCAGCTGTGGAACACCATGCTATCTACTCTGGTCTGGAGCTCAGCTGAAGCTGTGGATGTAGACAAGATAACCCCGGGAAAGGTAAGTGAAAGCAGGAGAGAAGTGAGAGGTCAGGGGCATGACCCTGCCCCAACAGAGGAGAACCACAACCAGGGTGGCCCTGTGCCAGGAGAAGATACGCAGTACGAGATTTTTGTCCATCTGTGCATCAAACGATGTCAGCTTAACAAAACCACCAAAATTATTTAGAAATGTTTTACCTCACCAACTTTCATCTCTAAATCCATTCAGCTTGAATTCCGTAGTGAAGAATGTCACAAATTTTAAGCAAGTGGCAAATTGAAAGCACTTGTTAGTCACCAGCAAACACTAAATACATTTTCTGCTTCCCAACCTTTTGTCTTCTCTGGTGCGCTGCTGGAATAATTGTGATGAACATCGCAAAACTCCCAGGAGGTAGGAAATGAGTTAGCCATCCTCTATGGCATCCTCGTAAGAAAGAACAGATCCTCATCCATCCACAAAACTACTTTGTGCCAGACTTCCTCAAGTCCTGGGATGGTTGAACAAAGGGAACCCTGGTTTTCTACCTGTCCCAGCTCAATGAGATTGACATTCGATGTAACCGCTATTGAACTAACTGGAGTCAGGAAATCTTTCCCATAGAACAACACCTTGGGATATTAGAATCTTGCCAAGGAACTCGAAAGCATATCTGAGTCACTGATTCACTAACTCCTAGGCCGTCCTGTGTGATAGGAAATGGCTTGGTTTTTAAAAGATCAGAAGCCATAAAGTCAGCACATTAATAACCAAGCCCAATCCAGATACTCGGCAATATCACCTAAGCACATAGAGGGATCCTAGGAGGTACATCCCTTGGAAATTCCCCCAGAGAGCTCACTACGTTCTCAGTTTGGGTGGTGCAGAGCCATTCTCCCTCACCCGGTCAAGGCTCTCTGGAGTGGAGGTGGTCTCGTCTCTACTCCCTTCCCCTTTCTGTCATCCTCTCCTGAACTACTACTGCTTTTTTTGCTTGGCTCCAAGCCAGAGATCCTGCTGATTTTACAGGAGGCAGAAAATGAGTAAGGAGGAGTGATAATTCCCATCAACATGTACCCTGGGACATTCACTTGTTGCTTTGGCACAGCTCCTCGTGACATTTTGAGCTTCCACTTCACTAAAATAGGGATTATGATCACCCTGTCCTGCCTCCTAGGCATGTTAGGTAGAGCTTAAAAGACAAATCTAAAAGCATTTAAACTCAATAGCTTCAGGTAGTTTACCACCTTTGACAGAACCAACCATTGTCAAAAACAGGTCTCTCAAAAAATAATCACCAGTTCTTTAAAAACAGGAGGGTAGAAATCACAGCAGTCATTCTCCGTTTCTACGCAGGACTGAATTGTCCTTCTGAGAATTTCTTCCATTGTGCTTTTAAACATTGTATTATGTGACATCAAATCCTGTTTTAATGCAACATATTGATTCTCTTATAGGCTAGGACATTATCATCTTAACGCAATTCAGAGTAAATGATTAAACATAGTTTATGCCATTGCAGTCACCAGCAATTTAGCATTCTTTTCTGAACATGTATGTTTAGTGGCTGACTGCTCAAGTGAGAAAAGTAGAACGTCTCACCCTGGTGGCTAAGAACTCAAACTCAAGGACAACCTAACACATATCAGTACCCTCTTCCCCTAAGATAGGTAACAACATACTAATTTTAAAAATATGATAGGCTGGTAGACTAAGTTCCTTTAGGATGGGGAGGCTTATTTTCCCACTATTGGTGTAGCTGAGAAAGCAAAGAGGAGAAAGGAAAAACCCCTTGACTTTATTCATTAAATTTTTGTGACAATGACCAGGGTTATGCTGGTGTCCAGCAACCTCCAACATGTTTGCTCTCAGTCAAAGCATTCCTTCCTTGTTGTTTTAGAAAGCACAGCTCTGTAGGAAAGCATTGAATAGAATTTCCTTACCAGTACCAACATGTAAGATGGAGCCAATGTTTGTATCTTAGAAAAATGCTGAATGGAGAAAATCTGGAAGGGAAGAAGAAATCAGAACTGCTGTTCACTTATTTATAAAAAATGACCTAAACCACCCTTTACATGAATGGCTCTGCCACCTATCTTATGGCAAATACTAAATCCAAAATAAACTCCAAAGGTATTGAAATGATAGGATGCTGCTTGTCCAAGGCAGATCCGTGGGAACCTGCTGTGCAACGCAGTTGGAGGAGAGCTCTCTTCATACTGATCATTCCTGGGACATGAGCTTCTATTGGATTTCCAAGAAGGGGCAATAATGAAGAAAGGAATAGGATCAGTGATATAGGGATAATAAAGGCTGAGAGGCAGAAGACATCGCCACATGGATGGCAAAAAGCATGTTGGAGAGAGACTTGTACTTGTGAGAGAAGGTTACATCTGTTTAACCCTCTCTGAATTATCCCACAGGGGGGTTTCTAGGAGGAGCTGTTTCCTAGGGATGCACTGTGTCTCTTCCAAGAATGATTCTTAAGATGACATCTAACTCATTTTTCCAGCTTACATTTGGGAACATAAGGTTTTGATTAGTTGTGACTTGGCCAAAGTTACTCCGTTGGTCCTTTGTCAAGCTGGGTTGGCAATGAATATCCATTCATACTGAAGTTTCAATTGTAGCTCTTTGCTATTTGGCTGAAAGTCTCTTCTCCCCACCCCACCCCCCCAAAAATATCCAGCTCCTTGTATATATTTCAACACAAACATAATTGCAAAATCAACCTGAATGATGAAGTGAAGGAGATGGAACAGTTCCAAGAAGGTCATTTCCAAATTACCAGTGTATCTAAGAATCCACTTTGGAGAAAGAAGAAAAGATTGACCACTCCAAGAAAGAGAGATGGCCCTCAGTGGGCAGAGTGGGCTGGGATGGGGCTGTTGTCCATCTTTAAGAGTGAAATATGCCCTTAGTGGGCACAATGGGGTCTTTGACCTTGTGAGAAAGCAGTCAGTATGAACCTGGCCTGGGAATCTGGCACAAATGAGGCTTTCCTACTGTACCATGGGTGTGCTGCCAATGAGCGGGCATTTGGGATGAGTGGTCCGAAGAAGAAGCTGTAAGTGATAACATGGATGAGCATTGTGGACAACCGTGACTGGGTTTAGGTGAGAGTTTCTGCTTTAAAATGTAGATTTTATTATTATTCAGGTATGGTGAAGTCAACAGATAGGGAGACTACTGCCAATGAAAATATCATTCCTCACAACTCCCAGGAGGAGAGGGCATCTCAAGGCCACTCAGGTCACACTGGGAAGCACCAGGGTCTGTGGTTTCCACAGGAAGGAATGGGCCAGGCAGGATCAGCTGGTTTCGGATAGGATTGTCTGAATAATTTCAGTGGGCTTTGGGGTGTAGATGCTGTCTCTTGTTTTCTTGTTGGCTCTGGGATGGTTAGGGGAGGGGAATAGTGGCCCAGAGTTTAACAGCCAGATAAAGAAGGTTGTGGGGAATATGAGCTGTGGATTGGTTCATTATATGAAAGGCTCATTAGCAGGTGGGTGTTTACTAGTTCTAGAAATAGACTAGCCCTTGGAGGGGCAGTCTCCAGAGTCAGAAAGGCATCACAGAGTAAAGCCACAGAAATATAGAAAGAAAAAAGGTAAAGGTGATGTTCCCCACTTAGGGAAAGGAACAGACTTCTGGTTTCATACCAATTAGTGGTATCATCCCAAAGAAAAACAATGTTTGATCTAAATTAGTTAGACTAATATTTTTTTTTACCTTTGCTACCAGTATCTGAAGGGATGAGGAGAATCTTGAGAATGGAAGAGGTTGTCCTAGCTGGGTGGAAGTAGTCATCTGCAGGAGAATGTCCCATAATGGAGTGACATGGATATTCTGCTGAGTATTGTGAGTGCAGAGGGAAATGAACCCCAAATTGACAATGACCAGACTGGATATGAAATCATAGCTTTCACAAACCACAAGTCAGCCACCTCCTACAAATAGTGTCCTTGAATAGGTGGCCTGAAATAGTTTGGAGCAACACCATTACTTTTGTTTCTGGTGTTGCAACCAGAAGAACAGAGGCTTCATTTGGTTGGAGAAAGAAGCATTTACTTACTCACAGCCACACGGGCACTCTGCAGGTTACAGCACTATTCTCTGGGTCTTATTCAAGAAAAATTTTACTTGTACAGTGTTGAGTTCTGAGAGGAGAATCAACATGTCTATTTATTATTTAACAGAATTACTTAAAAAGCTGGGGGAGGGGCTGTGTGAAAACAAATAAGGCTTAACAATAAATTTATTCTCTCCCTCCCCCTACGCCCGCCAACACATTGATCAAACAGGCACACGCCTTGGGAGAGTTTATGGCAACAGGATCCCTCCAGATTTTAATCTAGACATGAACTCTTGAAACAAGGACTGTGGTAATTAGAAAAGTAGCTTTCAACCACCTGCTGAAAGAGAAGTGGCAGCGGAGGAAATGCATCCATGAGTCTACTCTCAAACCAAGAAAGCTGTGGACTACCTCATTTATTATTTTGGTGGCTTAGGGGAAAATAAAAACCACAAAATGATTTGCTGTCAGATCTCCAGTGCCCCTCTAGATGTTACAATGTATAAAGAGGTGGGAGGAGAATTTGTGACTACGATGTTCTGGTGAAGCTGAATAAAGACAGAAGTAGGCAGGGGTGGGGATGCCGAATGGACTCTTAGCACTGGACACCTCCCCCCAAACTGGACAACCCCCTCCCACACTCTAAAAATCCCCTCCTGTACTGGACTAGAGCTACATTATACAGAGAATGCAGCCACTGGATACTAAGAACCACTAGGTGGCATTTGTGATTTATTACTTTAGAAGCTGAGATTTTAAAATATCTCTGCTGATACTTTGCTCAGACCAAACAAGACATTTAACATCCCAAAGCATTTCATTCAAGAAATGCAGAGTTGATTCTCTTTATCCAGCTCAAAGGGAGGTGGGTGGGGAGGGGCAACTGGTTTGAGAAGTTGAATTTCAGATCATCTGCATTCTTCTGCAGGTCCTTTCTGACCCCACACCATCAGCTTACATAAGTAATTACTTGCCTACAATTAAGCTGTAAATAATGCAATCACTCCATTCTTGTCCCGTCACTCCAGTCCCAACCACAACAAATAGTGCTAATCACATACTTATTCAAGTGTGTAATTATTCACAGTTAAACTTCTGTCACTTTCACCCTGTTTGGAAACAGCAGAACACAACCTGTAATTAGCAAATGTGGCTCCAGGCACTTTTGCTTGGGAGTACGCCAGGGATTCAGCACCTAGGCACTCCTTTGATCTGGAAGCTGGCGAGGCGCCTCACCCTGAGGCCAGAGTGCTATCAGCACTCTGCAAGTCACTGAGATCAATGAGGATGTCAAAGGCATCTACCCCAAATCACATATTACTTCCCTCTCTCATGCAGGTTGCTGCCTTTAGTATATATTTCATAGGCTCTCCTTTTCTTTTTGAACCCTTTGACTTCAGTTTAAAGGGTTACCAGAAGGGTGTCCAAGCCCCTGTGTTTTCAACTCAGGTTAAAAACGAAAGTCCCAGAAGTCCTACGTGATGATCCCTGTTCTTTCTTAACTTTCCCTGAACACAAGCACAGTGGAGGAGGGATGACAGTCGCTGCCTCCCCTGGCCACGAGGAAGAAGGAAACCAAAGACTTTTCTTTATCTTTTGTCCAGTCCTTGTGTGTGCGCCACTTCCCCTACATCCCTGGCTGAACCACCCAGCACAGGAGGAGTCCTGAGGTTGAAAGGAAGACAGGGAAACTTCAGATGATTCAGAGCAAATCCATTTTATTTTATTAGAGGAACAACTCAGCCGCACAGAAGAGGGGAGAGAGGCAATAGTGCTCTCCTCCTAGCTGGAAAACAGGACTCAGGAGCCAGCTTCTTTTTCCACAAGGACGTTGTATGCCTTGAGAAAAGAGACAGAGCCTCTTCATAAAAATATATTATACTCATAGAAAAGAATAGTGACCCAGGTAAATATGAATTGCTTGTATTTGTTAAATTAAGAGTTACCATTTGCTTGTTTGAGGAAAGGTTACTCTCCCTTCATTAAGATCTCCAATGGCAATGACCTAATGGAAACAAGTGCGCGTATCTAGCCTGATTGAGTATCTTCCTTTCCTGACACATTTGATTAACACAGAGGTTTTTCGCTTCAACCACAGGTGAATACTCTGAATACGCTTCACTGTGGAAGGCTAAACAGAACTGGAGTTCACTATTCTGTATATTAACATGTGTCGGCCTTTGGTTCTAACCATAACAAAACCAATTAAAAAAATAATATTTAGAGATCTCAGAGGGAAGAACAGCGATGCCAGCTGCTCTATTGGAGAAGATTGCCCTCAGAATAGAAAGCTTCTGAGGGGAGAAAGTGAATTGTGAGCAATGTAGGGATGCTGCCTGGCCAACTCACTTCACCAAATGAGCCAAATTAGCCCTGGCAAATGGGGCCGTGACAGATGTGTGAGCCAGATTGCCAAGACATTTTTATTTTATGTATGTATGTATATATATATATATATATATATATATATATATATATATATAAAGATGAAATACTATGACTGCTTCTTCTATGTAGCAAACCAGAACAGTACTGAGCAGTTATATTGTGATTTTGATTAATATAGACTGACAAACAATCTGGAGGATTAGTTAAAAAAATAAATAAACCGAGAAAGACTTCTGTTTTCTACAACATCAATGATCTTTAAAAGAATACTAAGGATTTTTAAAATTTCTATTTTTTTAAATTAACAGTTAAAACTGTATGTATATTTACAACACGATGTTTTCATTTTTAAAGCTCCACTTAATTTAACCCATGTGGTCACAAACAAGACATTCGGGCTGTTTCTCAAAACTAATTTTTGAAAGATCTTCATGTGCAGTCCATTGATACAAGAAGACAATGACAAAATACAGCAGCAGGGCGGCTTGGATGATGGGTGCGAAGATGCCTCACCTGTCCCGTTTTCAGAGAACTGAAAAACTTGATAAAAACTCATTTCCCTCCTGGCTTCAGGGCACAATATGATATTTAGTTGGGAAACTGCATCTGTCTGTCTGTCTCTCTCTCTCTCTCTCATTGGAAAACTAGAACCACAACATTTTCATTCGTAACCCCCCCTCCCCCAGCTACTCTCCCAGCCGTCAGAGTGTACTCCGGGTCAGGCACAGCTCCTGCTGATGCAGGACAGGAAAGCTCTACAACCACTGCCTTGGCCCTGGCGGTGCTGATGCTGTGATGGACGAAGAAACCGGCTTGAAAAAGAACCAACCACCTGTGCGGAAAACACTGGCGCCTTGCTGTCTGCTCCTCGTGCGCATCTGACTGGTCAATAACCCGTCAGTCT
>CAUYRH010119647.1:0-19631 GCA_963574655.1 Perodicticus potto
GTAGTCCCAGCTACTTGGGAGGCAGAGGCAGGAGACTCGCTTGAGCCCAGGAATTGGAGGTTGCTGTGAGCTGTGATGCCACAGCACTCTGTCCAGGGTGACAGCTTGAGGCTCTGTCTCAAAAAAAAAAAAAAAAAAAAAGGCAGAAACTATTTTATATAACAACACAGGAGACACTCCCACGGCTTGGTTGCTATATGTCACAGCTAATAAATGCTCTGTGTAAAGTTTTCATTTGATTTTTGTAGCACTGCTTTTGAGGTCAGGAAATAAGGTTCTGAGAGGTCGATAATGTGCTCAAGGTCACACAGTAAGTAAGGGAGGGCACGGATCCTTTCGGAGAAGGAAAAAGTGTCGGGATGCCTGCTCTGCTCCTCTTCATGTAAACAACAACCCTTTGTGTAGCCTAAAGGTGTGAGGACTGTTGCACTTTGGCGCTAGGATTCTCCACATGTTTTCAGATTTAATTAGTCAGAAAATTAGCTTCCTCAAGAAACCCACCCCTCCTCCTCCTCCCTACCCTTTACCGCATACCTACAAACACTCCTCGGTTTTCCCATTCACCACCTTTGGTGTCTGAAGAACTTGAGGAATTTCTAGGAATGTGACACCTCAGGTCAGGACTCACCCTGCGGCACTGCAGGTGGCTGGGGGATCCTGGGGTTCCCTCAGTGTGGCAGCAAAGCAAATGCCCTGCTTAAAGGGCGTGAGAGCGGAAGTCGCTTCTTAGAGTCAATGCACTGGTTCTCAACCTGGGCAAGAGTTGGGGTGGGAATGGTGGGGTGGCAGGGCGTTACCAGGCTAGTCACAATATTTCAAAAGCCAAGTGACGGCACAAAGTTCCCTGGGACTGGGATGAGGCTGTACTGCTAAGGGCCCAATTTCTTCACTTTGAGCGGGAATTATATCACCTGTGTGACAACCTTGCTCATTTCATACTCACCCAAACCTTGGTTTGGTGAGTACAATTCCTTCTTCTGGATAATACAAACTCAGAAGCAAATTAATAATGTAAACATAAATCCAGTTTACCTATTAGATAAAATCTTCCCAAGCATCCTTGTGGAAGAAAGGCTGGAAACAATGCTCGGGGAGTAACACGCAGATCCCGGGTGGAGGACGGCATCCCGCATCGCAGATCCCGGGGGAGGGGGGGAGGACGGCATCCCGCATCACAGATTGGGGGGGAGGACAGCATCCCGCATCGCAGATGGGGGGGCGATGGGGGACGGCATCCCGCTTCACATCTTCCTTCCTGCCTCCCGCCAGCTCTCCAACTGCACAGAACCGGCTCCCAGGCATCCCTGGCCAGCATCCAAGGCACATTGATTGACCTCAAGTACAAAGCTCCTTCTTTCCCCAGTAATGTCCTTGCAAAGCCCAGTGCAGTGCTGGTCCAGTTCACAAGAAAACAGTAACACCTGTTCGTTTTGCAACTTCTGGGGCAGCAAATCCTTGGCTTCTGGGCCCAGAGGCCTGGGTGTCTCAGGAAAGAGATGTTCTCTCTACTCTGGGACTGGTTATTCTAGGGGTTTATGGTCCTGCTTCTCAGATCATCAACATCGGGGAGATTTCCGGGAAGCGAAAAAGACAGGACCAAAGTCTGGCTCAGCTGCCAGAAGGTCTTGTGTTTGTCTGGTTCCTGGCTCCTCTGGTGCAGCGTGAAGGGAGATGGAGCAGCGGATGGAGTTGTTCAACAGGAAGAGCCCAGACCTGGGCTCTGGTCAGAAGCTAAGGGAAGAGATGCGCTTCCTGAACTCACCTGCCCCTTTAGCCTGGTTTGGGAGTTGGACATTGGGGATGATGGTAACACATTTAGGGAACTGGATGCAGCTGGTTAGGATGGATGACTTTGCCATTTTAAGAAATGTGCACTGCTTGTCTGTCTATGTGGCGATAAGGGGAGCATTAATAATGTCTCAACAGAACTTAGAGGCTCAGCTTTCCAATGGGGAGGACAGGCTTAATTTCCTATGAATAGAAGTAGGGGAATTAAACTGTAATATGGTACATTTAAGTTAAATACAGGGATGAACTTTCTCCAGGGGTCATTCAAAACAGCATCATTCTGGCTTAGGATATTAAGACGGGGCCAAGATCACATGCTAGCAGTCCTATAAAAAGACTCCAGGAGCTGACCTCCATCCTTCTGCTCATATCTGCTCTCCCCCCCTGCTTCAAGAGAGGCTGTGAAGTACAATATCCATCATACATATACAGGAAGCATTGTCAAATTAAAAACAATGTTTAACCTTCTTTGTAAACCTACTTGTATAGATATGCTGAAGGAATGCAGGGAATTAAACTGCAAACAGGCTTGGCGCCTGTGGCTCAACGGGCTAAGGTGCCAGCCACGTACACCTGAGCTGGTGGGTTCGAATCCAGCCCTGCCCACCAAACAACAATGATGGCTGCAACCAAAAAATGGCCGGGCATTGTGACGGGCGCCTGTAGTCCCAGCTACTTGGGAGGCAGAAGCAGGAGACTCGCTTGAGCCCAGGAATTGGAGGTTGCTGTGAGCTGTGATGCCATGGCACGCTATCCAGGGTGACAGCTTGAGGCTCTGTCTCAAAAAAAAAAAAAAGACCCTTAGATCAAGAAGTATTAGCAGAGACTTTCCCCCTATTTACATAAAGACAGCACAGATCTGCCAACAAGAACAACTGTTTTTTTTTTTTTTTTTTGAGACAGAGTCTCACTTTGTCACCCTTGGTAGAGTGCCGTAGTGTCACAGCTCACAGCAACCTTAAACTCTTGGGCTCAAGTGATCCTCTTGCTGTAACCTCTCAAGTAGCTGGGACCACAGGCACCTGGCCCAATGCCCAACTATTTTTAGAAATGTGGTCTAGCTTTTGCTCAGGCTGGTCTTGAATGCGTGAGCTCAAGCACCTCGGCCTCCCAAAGTGTTGGGATTATAGGCATGAGCCACTGTGCCCAGCTGTTCTTTTTCTTCTCCCAGTTATCTTATTATCCATGGCAGAAAAGAAGACCAAGAATGCAACCACACCTGAACAGACCTTTTCACAAGATACTGTCTGGTTCTAAGTATAATTCAAATTCCACAGAGAACTATTTACAAACCAATCTCTGTTCCCCAATCCAATAATTCATCCTAGCAACCATCTATTGCCCCTTAATAGAATTCCTCTTTTCTCCTTCCTGTAACCTCTGCCAGGAGGGAAACCCTCAACATGGCATATAAGCTTCTGAACTCCACTGGGTTATTGGATAATAATTGTGATTCTCCCCACGTACATGGTAATAATAAATTTATTTGCCTTTTCTCTTATCTACCTTATTTTTTTTGAGACAGAGCCTCAAGCTGTTGCCCTGGGTAGGGTGTCATGGCATCACAGCTCACAGCAACCTCCAACTCCTGGGCTCAAGAGATTCTCCTGCCTTTGCCTCCCAAGTAGCTGGGACTACAGGTGCCTGTCACAACACCTGACTATGTTTTTAATGTTACAGCCGTCATTGTTGTTTGGTGGGCCTGGGCTGGATTTGAACATGCCAGCTCAGGTGTATGTGGCTGGCACCTTAGCTGCTTGAGCCACAGGTGCCGAGCCTCTCTTATCTACCTTTCGTGAGTTGATTTTTTTCAGTGAACCTTCCGGGTGCAAAGAGAAAGATTTCCTTTTGTCATCACATGTCATTAATATGTGTTCAAAATTGTATGGAGAGTTGTAACCACTGCACTATGGGCACTGAGCCTGTTACGAACTCTTATCAGATCTTTAACCATGGCCATTTATTATTATTATTATTTTTGGAGTCAGAGTCTCACTATGTTGCTCTTGGTAGAGTGCTGTGAAGTCACAGCTCACAGCAACCTCAAACTCTTGGGCTTAAGCCATTCTCTTGCTTAAGCCTTCCAAGTAGCTGGGACTACAGGCTCCCACCACAACACCTAGCTATTAACCATGGCCATTTTAAGTCTTCTTGTCCTCAGTTTATTGCTTTATTTTGATTTTTTTTTTCCTGAAAATTCTTTGCAACTCCTAAAGTGTTGTACCTTCAAAGCGGTTCAAGGACAGGATATGAGAAATAAAAATAAAATCCTACGCCCCCCATGACTGAACAGACATCCCCTTGGAAAAGGTGATCCCAGAGAAACCTTAAAAACTGAGTTCTGGGCCATGACTGGATGGAAGGTTAGATACACCCCCTCCTTCACTACTGGCCCTTAGGTCTTTCCTAAGGGTTAAACAGAAATCAGTTCTTTAGAGAGACTTGCTCCACCAATGATTGAAAACAACCACCTAAAGCTGCCCTTCCTTTCTGTGGTTTTGACACAGTAACTGAGCAGCATTCCTTCCTGGCAAGAGACCACTAACCACAGAATTGTTCTGTTAGTCTATGGTGGATGTGTGCTGAGTATCATTGTGTCCTCGTCTTCATTTTTTGATGGAAAAAACACCACAATACCTTATATTTGGACACACAAACTACAATCTAAAATAGTCTGTCAGAGTTCTTCTTAGCTAACTGCCCTCCAGATTTCAGAAGGACTAGATTTTATATTGTTCCAGGCATTGACCTTTGTTTTTCCTCTGTTTCCCATAAAATCATCTTGTTAAAGATCTGTTTTCCTGCATCATTTATAGAGGCCTAACTCGGAGATTCCATTTGCAGCACATCTTTTAAAATGAGACACAACTATTTGAACTGGTCTATTCCCAGCAATGAGAGACTAGTTTAATGGGATCTTTTGCCACTCAATTACTGACCAGATTTCTCTCTTCATAGTCATCAACTCAGTTTATAATGTGTGCTACTTCTCAGGAACTACCAGATAGGAAAAATGAAGACCAGACAATTTTACCCCCAAATATAGCACCCTGGTATGCTAATTATTTTAAATTAAAGGTGGTTGGAGACCAGCAGATGCTGAAGAAGCTTTACTCTGATAATCTCTTATTTGCCTGAAGTCAGGGACCTGCCAAAGAAGAAAACTGTTACTTCTGGTCTCCTCTTTGAGTTTTCATTAATTGAACTCATATTGTGGAAAGAAAGATGGACTTCTGTCAACACACCTGGAAAGACTTTTGTCACAAACCATTGATTTGCAGGCCCAAGAGACTTTGTCTGAGGCCATTGTATGTTCTCAAACCCCACTGAATTCCCCTAAATCCATTTACTATCTCCCAGATTGACACATTTCCCCCCATCTTTTCTTCCCTATGAAAAAAAGGGTGTCTATGTATCTGTACCCAATGGGTTATTGGGTAACCATTCTCCTAAAATTCCCTAGAGCTCTGCATGTTAGAATAAATTTTGTATGTATTTTCTTCTATTAATCTGCCTCTTTTATTTTGTTTGTTTGTTTGTTTTGAGACCGAGCCTCATTATGTTGCCCTCGGTAGAGTGCCATGATGTCAAAGCTCACAGTAACCTCAAACTCTTAGACTTATGTGATTCCCTGGCCTCAGCCTCCCAGTAGCTGGGACTACAGGCACCCTCCACAATGCCTGGCTATTTTTGTTGTTGTTATTGTCGTCATTGGTGTTTAGTAGGCCCTGGCCAGGTTTGAACCCACCAGTCCCGGTGCATGTGGCTGGTGCCCTAACCACCGAGCTACGGTGCTGAGGCTAATTTGCCTCTTATTGGCTGATTTTCAGTGAACCTTCAGAGGGTGAAGAGGAAAATGTCCTTTGGCTCCTACAGTGGAAAAAGTGGACTCTCACACATTGCTGATGGGCCTGCTTTGGCAGTTTCTTTTCACTTAAGCATGCACCTACTAATACTGTATGGCCCTAACATGTTTCCCTATTTCATCCTTGTCCTCATGGTCTATTTATAATACAGAGTAATCCCTTTAAACCCAAAATCTGGTCTCATTTCTCCTCTGCTCCTAACCCCTCTCCATCCCTTGAAGAGAAAAATGGCTGCATGCTTTGCCCCTCCCCACCACACCAACCTGGTAACTGAAATGGACGTTCAAAATGTTTCTGTGCGCTGCTACTGGAGCGACTCCTTTCAAAAAGTAGCCTTTTGGCTCGGCATCTGTAGCTCAAGCGGCTAAGGTGCCAGCCACATACACCAGAGCTGGCGGGTTCCAATCCAGCCCGGGCCCGCCAAACAACAATGACAACTGCAACCAAAAAATAGCCGGGCGTTGTGGAGGGCACCTGTGGTCCCAGCAACTTGGGAGGTTGAGGTAAGAGAATCGCTTAAGCCCAGGAGTTGGAGGTTGCTGTGAGCTGTGATGTCATAGCACTCTACCCAGGGTGACAGCTTGAGGCTCTGTCTCAAAAAAAAAAGCAGTCTTCCCTTTACACAGCCTGCAGCCGAGAAAGAGTCCACTTTTTAGCTTTGCTGTGTCTCAGAAACTCTAAGCAATGCCCAGCCCAGCTCCTTTGACCTCTCTGTTATCCCTTCTCAGGACACCCTCCAGATATCTGCAGGCCTTGCTCCTTCACCTCCCTCTGACCTTGACTCAAAAGTCATGTTCTCAGTGCAGCTTTTCTTGACACCCCTAAATATTAACCTGACATTGAGACCCCTTCCTCATCCCACTCCAGGCCCTGTTTATTTCCTCCTTTGCACTCACTGCCTTCCCATTTGTCTTATATTTTTCTTATCATCCGGCTCCCTACTAGCATGGCAGGAACTTTGACGTTCCATTAGCTGCTGATTCCTCAAGACCTTCCTAGGTTTCATGGCCTGGTACAGGGAAGAAGGGCGGGGGGAAAGGTGGAAGTGGTCTTTCTGCTTCTGCTGTTTTCTCAATTTCCAAGGTGCCACATTTGGGGGTAGTATTTCCTGCACCCTGTCGTTGTGAAAGCCCACACTATTTAGATGGACAGTTGCCCTTTTGATCAAAGCCTTGGATGCATTTGTTGAGGAAGCCACTGGATCTAGGACAGAGATACCAGTCAGTCATTTCTGTGGAAAAGATTCTTAAATAAAGAAGAAATTGAACAGGGAAAGTCAATTAGTATTAGAGAGATCACTGCTCTGTGCCACCTGTTCCTCCCTTAGCTAAAGTGGTTGTTTAGTCTGGCCTCTCTCGGAGCTAGAGAAGAAGCTAATGAAAAGCCGTTTTTTTTCTTTGCAAGGAGCAGTATTAATCAGAACAGTGAGAGTCTGGCCATCGGCTCTACATTTAAAAGTAGCCTTGGAGATGAATGTGCAACAATTATCCTATGGCCAGAGTCCTTTTATGGAAGGACAAACCCAAGATTGATGGTTAATACCGAATCCCAAGGAGCCCTACCCTGAAGCCAGAGGAAATCATCTTGATACTATGCTATTTCTAGCTCAAGACAAACTTCCAGTAGGGCCTGCACTTTCAAAATGGAAAGAAAATTAGAGTGATCTGATTTGAGGGGATGGTGGTAATGTTTTTAAAAGTAGTTAAACTGGGCTTGGCGCCTGTGGCTCAGCGGGCTAAGGTGCCAGCCACGTACACCTGAGCTGGCGGGTTCAAATCCAGCCCAGGCCCGCCAAACAACAATGACGACTGCAACCAAAAAAAAATGGCTGGGTGTTGTGGCGGGCGCCTGCAGTCCCAGCTAGTTGGGAGGCAGAGGCAGGAGATTCACTTGAGCCCAGGAATTGGAGGTTGCCATGAGCTGTGATGCCACAGCACTCTATCCAGGGTGACAGCTTGAGGCTGTCTCAAAAAAAAAAAAAAAAAAAAAAAAGTAGTTAAACTGATAAGAAAGCACCATGGGGGAGAAAGAAAATTTTCATGCTCCAGTTCAGAATCTGCCACTTCCCAGCTATATGCTGTAAGCCATGCAGCTTCTGAGAGCCTCGGTTTCTTCTCCTAGAAGTGTAGGCAATGATTTCTGTCCCACTCCTGGCACCATCATGTCAATTACATTAGTTTGCTTGAGTGAAAGTGCACAGTGCAAGTAGAAAGCCCTCTGCTAATGTTGGGCTTAGCATTATTAAACAAAGGCGCATTGTGCCCACTGTCTACTCCAGGAGCCCTAGCCTCATTGGGAAGAGACATGGAAAATGGAATGACAAGGTACAGCCCCGGTGTGAACTAGGCCCACACTGCCCCTCAGGAGCTAGATAAGATGGCCTGGAACTCCCATCCCACAGTTTCCCTGCCTAGAATTTCTTTGCCTTCTTAGGGAGAGGGGCAGAGTTTACAATCTCACTCACTGCGACAGGGCTGAAGTTGGGGGCTGTATGGCCCAGCAGTTAGAGTAGGGGCTGTGGAGTAGGCTGTGTGGGCTGGAATGTGAATTGTCCTCTCATGTGAACCTGGGCAAGTTAGTGACTTCTCTGTGTCTCAGTTTCCTCATTTGTAAAATGAGGATAATGGCATATACCTCATTAGATTGTTGTGAGGATTAAATGAAGTTATGAGCAAAGTGTCCTAAAAAGTACTTAGAGAAAAAGTGTTGCGTTCACCTCCAGCTCCAAGCTTCCCTCAACAGAGGAGGAGGTTACAGATCACTCCTCCATCCCAAAGGTACACACCCTGTGCAAACAGTAGAACTCAGCCCTTTGTCCTCGGCTTATTTTAAAACAAAAGCAAAAACAAAAGCAAAAACAAAAGCAAAGGCCAGACAGTGGCTCACACCTGTAATCCCAGCACTTGGGAGGCTGAAGCGGGTAGTTTACCTGAGCTCACAATTTCGAAACCAACCTGAGAAATAGTGAGACCCCGTCTCTAAAACATAGCCGGGCGCTGTGGCAGGCACTTGTAGTCACAGCTACTCTGGAGGCAGAGGCAAGGGAATCACTTGAACTCGAGATTTTGAAGTTGCTGTGAGCTATGAAGCCACAGCACTCTACCAAGGGTGACCAAGTGAGACTCTGTCTAAATAAATAAATAAAAAAGCAAAAAGGTGCTTTCACCCAAAGGTTGTTTGGCCTTAAAAACTGCACTGAAGGCGGCACCTGTGGCTCAGTGGGTAGGGCATTGGCCCCATATACCGAGAGTGGCGGGTTCAAACCCAGCCTTGGCCAAACTGCAACAAAAAAATAGCTGGGCATTGTGGCAGGCACCTGTAGTCCCAGCTACATGAGAGGCTGAGGCAAGAGAATCACTTAAGCCCATGAGTTTGAGGTTGCTGTGAGCTGTGATGTCACAGCACTCTATCAAGAGCAATAAAGTGAGACTCTGTCTCTACAAAAAAAAAACTTCACTAAAGAATGGAAACAAGCAGAGGAGATTTACACAAACTACATAAGATGTAGATATTCTGCGTTTAGAAGCCCCTGTTACAGCTGGGCAGGGTAGCCCATGCCTGTAATCCTAGCATCCTGGGAGGCCAAGGTGGGAGGATCACTTGAGCTCTAGAGTTCCAGACCAGACTAAGCAATGGTGACACCGTCTTTACTAAAAATAGAAAAATTAAGCCAGGCATGATGGCTCACACCTATAATTCTCTCTGGGAGGCCAAGACAGGTGGATTGCCTGAGCTCACGGGTTTGAGACCAGCCTGAGCAAGCACAAGATCCTGTTTCTAAAAAATAGCCAGGCGTTGTGGTAGGGGTCTGAGTCCCAGCTACTGGGAGGCTGAGACAAGAGGATAGCTTGAGCCCATGAGTTTGAGATTGCTGTGAGCTATGACACCATAGCACTCTACTGAGGGTAACAAAGTGAAACTATCTCTAAATAAATAAATAAATGCCCCTGTTTTTGGTTTATCAGCCTGCCTCCTGCCTGTCACTAGGTGTCTCTGCTCCTTCCCTTTCCTGAGCAAGTGCTCCTCCCCTGCCAGTTCCCCTCACCATTCTCTGCCATGTCTTGTGGGAAATAATGAAGGCCTCACTTTCTCCAGTTGCTTCCTGCAGGTCCCACCCAAGGCCTCCCATCACAGCCAGGTGACCCTAAGGTATTTTCCTAAACCAAGAAAATCCACCCCCCCATCCAAGCCAGATGCTACCTGTTAGGCAGGTACACACTGTTTTCTTTTTCTTTTTCTTTTTGGCTGGGGCTGGGTTTGAACGCACCACCTCCAGGATATGGGACCAGTGCCCTACTCCTTTGAGCCATTGGCACTGCCCCATACTGTTTTCTTACTTGCTATAAACCCAAGAAGAATGAAATTGGATTCTGAGTTTTAAGTGGTCTATGGTTAGAGGAGCTCACTGACAGAGGCCAAGGAGAAAATAGAGAGGCAGGAGACAGCAGTTGGGGGCTGGGAGAGAGGTGGGGCGCGAGGGGCAGGGCCAAGGGATGATGTCAGGGGCCTCACACACACCAGTGATCAGGACAGGGGCAGCTTTGCACCTGTTTGGGTCTCCACTGAGCCTCTAAGTTGGCCTTGGGAGAGGAGGCCCGAGGTGCCTTCTCTTGCTCTCTTTTCTGGGTTGGCCTTACCCATAGACGAGTCCCTGTGTGCCTCCTGGAAAGATCCTGTATTGGTCTCCCAATGCTGCTGCACAAGTGACAGCCACTTGTTGGCTTAAAATAACACAATCTTACGTTTCTGGAGCTCAGAAGTCCACGATCACTTTTACAAGGACAAAATCAAGGCAGCTGCAGGCCTGCATCCTTCTAGAGGCTGAGGGGAGAATATGGCTCCTGGCTTTTCCAGCTTGCGAAGGCCGCCTATGCTCCCTGGCTCCTGACCTCTCCCCTGCATCACTCTAACCTTTCGCTCTGTCAGCAGACCTCCCGCCTCCCTCCTCTAAGAGAACTTACAATTATATTTAGGGTACACTCTGGTGACAAGCATATCCTTCACCTCTCGCCACTGTCTCAAGATCATTAAGTCACATTTGTAAAATCCCCTTTGCAGGTATATTCTCACAAGCTCCAGGAATTAGGATGTGGCTATCTTTGGGGGGCCACAGATCCCCTCCTTAGAAACAGCCTCAAACCCATCTCTTGCCCTTTGACATCCCAACAACCAGATTTGGGGTCAGTATGTACGTGTAACTCTCACTTTGTAGTTTTAGGGCTGGAATATAACAGGCAGCTTATTTGAGGGGGCCAAGCTAGCAAACAGGAGAAACTAGCATCCCTCCAAACCCTGAGAACTGGTCTCGAGGAAGGAGCTGGGGCATGACCACAAGAAAGTGCTTTCCCAGTTGCTGCAGATTCAGGGTCAATGGATAACTTGCAAGGCCAGGGGCCACACCTCTTCTTGAGTGTCTTCCCTGCTTCCACCTCTCATCCCTGCTCTGCAGCAGATTGTTTTGCTGTGTGGCCTTGGACAAGTCACTAAATCTCATGAGTGTCTTGCTGCCTGGAGCACATTGTCTCTTGGGGGACTTCACAGAAGCTCCAGGGTTTAGAATCCAGGATCTTTATACATGGGCCAGTCCTGGTGTGATGCTGGACAGAGAGAGGATCCTTCCAACGAGTCACAGACTCAGCTACTAAGAGCAGACACTGTCAGCCTGTCCTGGCAGTGTCTGGTTTCAGAGCTGGAGGCAGAGATCAATCTTAGGGGTCACAAGAACTAGGAAATTCAGGTTTGAGTTTCACGTCTACTCCCTCTTGTTCTCTGACCTATAAATGTTGCTTGTAACATTTGGCAGGGTTCAAGACATATCACCCCCAAATCTGAAGAAATTCGGGAAAATGACAGAAACAGAAAGGTCAGTCTTATCTATCCTCACCTTTCTCCCCTGAATCAAGTGATAAAATCAGAGGAGAATTTTCTGACCTTTCCTTAAACCAAGTCACAGACCTAAATGTGAGAAGTGCCCCCTGATACCTGGAGGAAAGGAGCATCCCTGTATCTGAAGGCGAAGGGACTCACAGAGCAATGTGAACGGACAAGCCTTCCTAAGTTCCCCCAGTTTATTACCATTAGATCATGCTCATTTTGCCCTGTCACATCTCTCCCCTACTACCCACTCTTCATTAAACCGAGCATAAAAATACACAGGTTTAACCTATTCCTTCGGTCTTCATTTCCCTGTGAAGGCTCTCATGTCACATCAAACTAATGTCAAATAAATTTGTATGCTTTTCTCTTGTTAATCTGTCTTTTGTTAGAGTGGCCTTAGCCATGAGCCTAAGATGAATAGAGGAAGAGATATTTTTCCTTCCCTATAGTTTCTGGCACCCTACGAGAGACAGCTGAGAAACCCCACTTGCTCCAGAGCCAGGGAAAACTGACAAAAGCCAGCAGAAGAATAAAAACGAAAAAAAAAAAAAAAAGCTAGCAGAAGGTAAGAATTCTTCCCACATCAGTCTCCTGGCTCTCTCTCTGTAGTACTGTCCTGTAGACATACTACGGACAAAGGGAGGTATCTTCTTACCTTTTTTTTTTCTTCTAAGAATATAAGCATTTAATACTGTTAATTTTATAGCACAAAATGAAACAAACTATGATCCCCCCAAATAATTTTAAAAGCTTACACAGAAAATATTATTGCCTGAAGTTTATGATCTTTAAGTTACAGGTCGAAAAAGTTTTACGTTGTTGTAAAAGACACAGTGAAAACCATGTACGAAGCAAGGCCACTGTCTCTCCTGTAGGGACAACGATCCTGTCTCAGAGAACTGTCCTACTCCGTTAGGATATACAACCAGCTCAGTGTCCATACTGACAGCAGGTACCAGGGATATAGTTTTCTGGTCCCAGAGGGTGGAGCTGAGGCAGAGCTCAGTGGTATCCACAGAAATCATTAGTCTTAGGTGCTGTGTTAAAACAATCAAGGATTCATTCATTTTAAGAAGTTGATGACCATAACATTAAAGGATTAAATTATAAACACCTGACACAAAACCACATCATCCCTTTTCAAAATAAAATGTTCATATACTTCTGAGCAAACATTACATCAAAATAAAATGTTCATATTCTTCTGAGCAAACATTACAAGAGCAGTGGCAATGCACGTCAGGCCCGCCTTGTCTGTAAACAGCTGTGAAAGAGAGCCAGCACAGAGCCAAGCAATCGTGAGCTCCATGGAGGGCACAGCTGTCCTTTCCCCCTTAAAAACTTATCCATGTCCTTTCCTTTCCAAATTCAGATTAGCAGGAGAAAAATACTTGTTTGGATCATGATTCTTGTTAAAATATGGTTTTGAGGTATCCACTAGTAATTGATCCTTTTCCTCCTACTGCCTGACATTTTTTTCCTGTTTGTCTCATTTTGTGTCTTGAGAACTTGGCTTGGCTTCTCATCTACTTTAGGTTAAGCCTCCCATCCCCTCAAACAGCCGTTTCTATGGAAACAAAAGTAAAATGAACATTAATGATTAGAACAGACTATAAGCCCAGTTTCTGAGCCCCGAGGGAGCTCATGAAGATTACTAGAGAGGGCTTGAAGCATCTTTTGTACATTGAATGTCCCTGGTGATATGTTGTGATGTTTGGGTGAACTTTTATTTATTTATTTATTTATTTTTGAGACAGAGTCTCAGTATGTCACCCTCTGTAGAGTGTCGTGGCTTCATCATAGCTCACAGCAACCTCAAACTATTAGGGTCAAGTGATCCTCTTACCTCAACCTTCCAAATAACTGGAACTATAGGCACCTGCCACAGACACCCAGTTAGGTTTTTTTTTCTTTCTACTTTTAGTGGAGGTGGGGCCTTGCCTTTGCTCAGGCTGGTCTCGAACTCCTGAGCTCAAGCAATCCACTTGCCTTAGCCTCCCAGAGTGCCAGGATGATAGGTGTGAGCCACCACACCCGGCCTTCGAAGTGTATTATTATTATTTTTTTTGTAGAGACAGAGTCTCACTCTATTGCCCTCGGTAGAGTGCTGTGCAGTCACAGCTCACAGCAACCTCCAGCTCTTGGGCTTAGGCAATTCTCTTGCCTCAGCCTCCCGAGTAGCTGGGACCTCAGGCACCCGCCACAACACCCGTTTTTTTGAAGCGGTTTGGCCAGGGTCGGGTTTGAACACGCCACCCTCGGTATATGGGGCCGACGCCCTACTCCTTGAGCCGCAGGTGCTGCCCCCCCGAAGTGTATTTTTTTTTTTGAGACAGAGCCTCAAGCTGTTACCCTGGATAGAGTGCTGTGGCATCACAGCTCACAGCAACCTCCAATTCCTGGGCTCAAGCGAGTCTCTTCCTCCGCCTCCCAAGTAGCTGGGACTACAGCCACAACGCCCGGCCATTTTTTGGTTGCAGCCGTCATTGTTGTTTGGCGGGCCTGGGCTGGATTTGAACCCACCAGCTCAGGTGTACATGGCTGGCGCCTTAGCCCGTTGAGCCACAGGCGCCGAGCCCGAAGTGTATTTTTTAAAAGATCCTCCAAGCTAGAAAACCAAGCTGAAGATTCATTGTTAGATTCTGCCTGTCAGGTCCCCAGAGTATCCTGAAGTTCTTGAACCTGGCTTCCTCATCCAGGCCCTGCATAAGACAACTATGTACACAAGGTATAAGGATGATTTTTTTCCCCCAAGCAGCTTTTTTGGCTCCAGAAAGCCAGTCAAAGTTCCTTAACACTGCTGCTATCTGATTCTATGCACATCATTCTCAAATATGACTTTCCAGTGAAAGCCTTGGAAATATAGCCAATATTTCCAATTGTGTCCTGTCATAAGGAGCATATGTTTTTGTTTAATTTATGAAAATAACTATATTGCCATGAAAATAAAAGCATTCAATAAGAGTTTCTGAATTCTCAGGCTCAGCGCCTATAGCTCAGAGATTACAGCGCCAGCCACATACACCGTGGCTGGTGGGTTCGAGCCCAGCCCGGGCCTGCCAAACAACAATGACAATTACATTAAAAAAAAAAAAAATAGCTGGGTGTTGTGGCGGGTGCCTATTGTTCCAGCTACTTGGGAGGCTGAGGCAACAGAATCGCTTAAGTCCGGGAGTTTAAGGTTGCTGTGAGTTGTGATGCAATGGCACTCTACTGAGGGCGACTTAGTGAGACTCTGTGTCCAAAGAAGAAGAGAGGAGGGGGAGGAGGAGGAAAGTTCTGAATTCTGGAAGAACGAGGTCAGAAGACTAAATATTTTAGTTTTTATCTACCCAATTACTGTAGCTTAAGGTAGG
Organism: Perodicticus potto; assembly: GCA_963574655.1. Classification (NCBI taxonomy): domain Eukaryota; kingdom Metazoa; phylum Chordata; class Mammalia; order Primates; family Lorisidae; genus Perodicticus; species Perodicticus potto. Next base: position 14,888 of record CAUYRH010119647.1, read on the forward strand.
TACCTTAGGAAAAACTTAAAAGGGGCCAGTCATGGAAGCTCATACCTGTCATACCAGCACATTGAGAGGCCAAGGCAGGAGGATCACTTGAAGCCAAGAGTTCAAGACCAGCCTAGCCAATATAGCAAGACCCTATCTTTACATGAAGTAAAAAAATTTAGCTGGGCCTGGTGGTCTGCACCTATACTTCTAGCTACTTGAGAAGCTGAGGTGGGAGGATTGCTTGAGCCCAGGAGTTCGAGGTTACCGTGAGCTATGATCATGCCACTGCCCTCTCGCCTGTCTGACAGTGAGATGCTGTCTCTGAAAAAGAAAAAAGATGCCGGGCACTCTGGGAAGCCGAGGCAGGTGGATTGCTTGAGCTCATGGGTTTGAGACCGGCCTGAGGAGACCCCATCTCTACTAAAAATAGAAAAACTGAGGCAAAAGGATTGCTTGAGCCCAAGTTGGAGGTTGCTGTGGGCTATGATACCACGGCACTCTACCCAGGGCAATAGCTGGAGATTCTGTCTCAAAAAAATAAATAAATAAAGAGAAAAAAGAAGGAAAAAAAGTAGTTCTTTAAGTATGGAAAACAAAACACTAAAGAACCAGCAATGTTTTATTTATTTTATTATTTTCTTTTTAGAGACAGAATCTTTCTCTGTCATGCTCCCACCTTGCCTTCTCAAAGTGCTGGGATTATAGGCATGAACTATAATCCCAGCACTGTGCTCAACTCCAGCAGTGTTTTTTTTTTGGAGACAGAGTCTCACTCTATCGCCCTGGGTAGAGTGCCATGGCGTCACAGCTCATAGCAACCTCCAACTCCTGAGCTTAGGTGATTCTCTTGCCTCAGCCTCCTGAGCAGCTGGGACTACAGGCGGCCACCACAACACTCGGCTATTTTTTTGTTGCATTTGACCGGGTCTGGGTTTCAACCTGCCACCCTCGGTATATGGGGCCAGCGCCCTACTCACTGAGCTACAAGCGCCGCCCTCCAGCAGTGTTTTAAAAAAAAAAGTCACAAAAATTGCAATCCTTCTCATCAGTTCATTTAGTGATTAATTCTTGTTCTGTTTGATGTTGGCTTAGCAGTTTTATGAATCAATCGGTCTCTCCAACAAATTTCTGGAAATTCTTACCCAGTTCAATGGTATAATCTTAAAGTTATCAGAAACTTGTGCTTAACAGAGTCTTCCCTGAATCTCTTTGAAGATGAAGAATTTTCAGATTATAGTGGTTTGCAAAAGCTTTCAGGAAAGCATCAGAGTAAAACAATAACTGTCAGTGAATGACAAAATACTTAAAATGACTATAGTTAAAGATTTGATGAAAGTTCATTATAGTGCAGCTGATAAAGATAATTGGCTATTTCTGTAAGAATACAACATTTTAAGATAATAACTGAAATTACGACTGCTAACATTATACCAGTGTGCATCAGATTTCTAGGAATTTCATACAATTTTTGGAATACTTACATTACTTATACAAAAAGAACCTAAAGAAGGTTAAAACATCACTTTTATTTGACAATAGTTTCCTTGCATATCAAATAAGTGTAACCGGTTTAATGTCTCTTTCTTTAGGGAGAGAGAACAAATTCTTTTCTTTTTTTAGAGACAGAGTCTCACTTTATTTCCCTCAGTAGACTGCGGTGGCGTCACACAGCTCATAGCAACCTCCAACTCCTGGGCTTAAGGGATTCTCTTGCCTCAGCCTCCTAAGTAGCTGGGCCCACAGGTGCCCGCCACAACGCCTGGCTATTTTTTTGTTGCAGTTTGGCCGGGGCCAGGTTTGAACCCACCACCCTCAGGATATGGGTCTGGCACCCTACCCACTGAGCCACAGGCGCCACCCAGAGAACAAATTCTTTTGAGATTTTCTAGGGTCCCTCTGGCAAATCCCAAAGTTAGTTTGAGGTCAAAAGACTTCATTTAGAATTTGATTTGGAAAAGTCAAAAACATGAAAAGATGGCATGGTGCCCATTCCTCAAAGGTTAGGTCACAGGCCACATAAACTGGGGCTGGCGGGTTTGAACACCACCAGAGCCTACTAAACAACAATGACAACTATAACAAAAAAATAGTCGGACATTGTGGCAGTCACCTGTAGTCCTAGCTACTTGGGAGGCTGAAGCAAGAGAACGGCTTAAGACCAAGAGTTTGAGGTTGCTGTGAGCTGTGATGCCACAACACTCTACTGAGGGCAACATAATGAAACTCTGTCTCAAAAAAAAAAAAAAAAGTGAAAAGATTTAAAACATTTGATTAAATAGGATCCAAGGTCATTGTGAAGTAATAGCCATTTAACTAACATGACAAAAGATGTCAAAGATAAATACAGAAAATTACATAGTTATAGGACAACTTTAGCTCTTTTATTAACTTATTTTTCCAGATTAATGTGAGAGTATAAACAACTAGGTTACAATATTTGCATTTGTTAGGTACAGTCCTCCTTAAGTAATGTCCTGCACCCAACCTTAGCTCTTTTAATAGAGAAGACATAGTTTTCTTTCTTTTTTTTCTTTTTTTGCAGTTCCTGGCCAGAGCTGGGTTTGAACCCACCACCTCTGGCATATGGGGCCAGTGCCCTACTCCTTTGAGCCACAGGTGCCGCCCAGACTTAGTTTTCTTAAGTTATGAAAGACTTGATAAAGACAACATGAAGCATGGAAAATTATTTTGATAAAATTATTATTATTATTATTATTATTATCATTATTATTTTGAGACAGAGTCTCATCTTGTCGCCCTCGGTAGAGTGCAGTGGCATCACAGCTCACAGTAACCTCCAGCTCTTGGGCTTAGGCGATTCTCTTGCCTCATCCTCTTGAGTAGCTGGGACTACAGGCGCTGTCACAACGCCTGGCTATTTTTTGTTGCAGTTTGGCTGGGGCCAGGTTTGAACCTGCCACCCTCGGTATATGGGGCCAGTGCCCTACTCACTGAGCCACAGGTACTGCCCGAAAAAATTATTTTGATAAAATATAAAAATCTTTAGTTCCTTTGTAGGGACTAAAGGCCTTACCCCCCACCCCCACCACCAAGGATTGCCAAACTGTCAGGAGCAAAGATCCCTATCTCTATAAATGTTCTCTGAAAAATCATTGACATTGAGCAGATTAATTAATAGAAGGAAAAGGATACAAATTTATTTTAATGTGTATACATGTGAGACTTCAGAAGGAAAAACTCCAAGATACAGGGGAAACTGTCCATTTTTATAGTTCATCAAAGTATTAACAGCCATGTACAAACATGATTGGACAAAAAGGGTATGGTCTGGCTCAGCACCTGTAGCTCAAGCAGCTAAGGCGCCAGCCACATACACCAGAGCTGGTGAATTCAAATCCAACCCGGGCCTGACAAACAATGACAACTACAACCAAAAAAACATAGCCAGGCATTGTGGCGGGCGCCTGTAGTCCCAGCTACTAGAGAGGCTGAGGCAAGAGAATCACTTAAGCCCAGGAGCTGGAGGTTGCTGTGAGCTGTGATGCCACAGCACTCTACCCAGGGGGATAGCTTGAGGCTCTGTCTCAAAAAAAAAAAAAAAAAAAGGGTATGGTTTAATGCTAACAGGTTGAGTGGGGAAACTCAGCAAGACCTGTCTGTCTAGATTCTTCTCAGCCTTTCTGAGTGAGCATTTCTTTCTTCTAAGTGTGGGACAGGGCCCTTTCTGTTAGGAGGTTTTAAAGCTTACCGTCAAACAAGGTAGGTCAGATAATTACTTTTTTTTTTTGAGACAGAGCCTCAAGCTGTCACCCTGGAGAGAGTGCTGTGGCATCACAGCTCACAGCAACCTCCAATTCCTGGGCTCAAGCGAGTCTTCTGCCTCTGCCTCCCAAGTAGCTGGGACCACAGGCGCCTGCCAAAACGCCTGGCCATTTTTGGTTGCAGCTGTCATTGTTTGGCGGGCCCAGGCTGGATTTGAACCCGCCAGCTCAGGTGTACATGGCTGGCACCTTAGCCCGTTGAGCCACAGGCGCTGAGCCAGTCAGATAATTACTTAACAGCCAGTTTTTACATAGAACAATTATTATACTTTATGGTCTAATAAATGGGGCTCAGGCTTTTATAACTCGCTTTGGGGGAAAAGGAGTCTAGTTTCTATAGCTAGCCTCAGAGAAGAATGGGACTGAGAGGCAGGAGAACAAGGGAAAGTCAAAGAAGAACTTTTGTTTCTGAGGCCTTCATTTTGGGGTACTGTTTTCCAGAGCCCATCATTACCTAGGTGAATTACTTAAAATGTAAAGGAAAGAAGCTTTCACAATCTCTTGTCAAGAGCAGACTAATACTCCAGAAAACTTGGTGATTTTAGCAGAGATAAGACCAGGTTTTAGGGCGATGCCTGTGGTTCAGTGAGTAGGGCGCTGGCCCCATATACCAAGGGTGGCAGGTTCAAACCCAGCCCCGGCCAAACTGCAACAACAGCAAAAAAAAAAGTTGGGTGTTGTGGCGGGCCCCTGTAGGCCCAGCTAATCGGGACGCTGAGGCAAGAGAATCACCTAAGCCCAACAGCTGGAGGTTGCTATGAGCTGTGATGCCACTGCACTCTACTGATGGTGACAAAGTGAAACTCTGTCTCTAAAAAAAAAAAAAAAAAGACAAAATTCTAGTTTTAGTTGTTTTTTTTTTTTTTTTTTTTTTTAGACAGAGCCTCAAGCTGTCACCCAGGATAGAGTGCTGTGGCATTACAGCACAAAACAACCTCCAATTCCTGGGCTTAAGCGAGTCTATTGCCTCTGCCTCCCAA
>CAUYRH010119648.1:0-10802 GCA_963574655.1 Perodicticus potto
ATAATTTTAAAAAATTTAAATATGTTGAGACTTTTTTGTGTTCTAATGTTGTCTACCTTAGAGAATCTTCCATGGGTTGATGAGAAGAATGTGTATTTTATAGTTATTTTGTATAATGTTTGTAAATGTCCACTAGGTACATTTTGTCTAAAGACCAGCTTAAATCTAGTTCCTTTGTTGACATTATGCCTAGATAATCTGTCTAATGCTGAGAGTAGGTGTTGATGTCCCACACTGTTATTGTACTGGCATTTATATCTGTCTTAAGATTTAGTAATATTTGTTTTATAGTCCTGTAGGATTCAGTTTGGGGTTCATTTATATTTAGAATTATTATATCCTCTATCTGTATGGATTTCTTTGTCATTATATAACTGACTTCTTTGTCTATACTTTCTACTTTTTATTTATAATCTGTTTTATCTGATACAAGTATATATAGCTAGCCCCACTCTGCTGTAGTTTCTGTTTGCATGGAATATTTTTTTCACCCCTTTACTTTCGGTCACTATGTATTTTTACAGGTAAAGATGCACTTTTCCTGTAGGTAGCAAATAGGTATCTTTTATAACCCATTCAGAAATTCTGTACCTTTTAAGTGAAGAATTTAATCTGTTTACATTTAAGGTTATTCTTGATATGTCACTTTTTTCCTGTCATATTAAATTTCATCTGGTTGTTTTCTATTTGTATTTCTTTCCTTTTCTCTTATTTTTTGTCATTTAGAACTGGTTGTTTTTTGTAGTGGTACCATTTTGGTTCTTTCTCTTCCCCATTTGTGTGTATGGGGAAGAGAAAGCAGTGAATTCTATACTTTCATGCTATACTTTTTATGATGGCAACTGTCATACTTTTGCTTCCAGGTTTAAGATTCCTTTGAGCATTTTCTGTAGGGATAGTCTAGTGGTGAAGAATTTCTTTAGCATATACTTGACTGAAGAAGACTTTTTCCTCTTTTATTTATGAAAGAGAACTTTGCTGGATAAAATATCCTTGGCTGGACTTTTTTTTTTTTTTTTTTTTTTTAGAAGAAGTCATGTCATTTTCTCCTGGCTTTGAAATTTTCTGCTGAGAAGTCCATGATTAATCTGTAGAGGATTACTGTATAGGAGACCAAAAACTTTTCTCTTGCTGTTTTAATATTTCTTTCTTTTCATCTTTTATTTTAGACAGTTTGACTATCATATGACTATAACATGCCACTGAGAAGAATTTTTTACATTGTATCTGTTCAAGGATTGTTGCATGTCCTGTATTTGGATGTCTAAATCTCTTGATAGACATGGAAATTTTTCATCTAGTATTTTGTTAAATAATTTTTCTAGTATTTCATTTTCTTTTTACCTTCAGGGATCTGATAATTCAAATATTTAATTGCTTCATAGTGTCTTTTATGTCAAGAAGGCATCACTCATTCTTTTTCACTCTTTTTTCTTTATTGTTGTCTATGTGAGTTATTTCAAGTTCTGATATTCTTTCTTCTGCTTGATCTAGTATACTGTTGAAATATTTAATACTGTATTTTGCATTTCATTCTATAAATTCTTCAGTTCCAGAATTTGTTTGGGTTTTTTCTTTTGTTCCTTTGTTTTGTTTTTTTCTTTTGAGATAGAGTCTCACTTTTTCACCCTTGGTAAAGTGCCATAACATCATAGCTAATAGCAACCTCAAGCTCTTGGGCTTACGTGATACCCTTGCCTCAGCCTCCTAAGTAGCTGGTTAGAGATGGGGGTGTCATTCTTGCTCAGGCTTTTCTTGAACTCCTGAACTCAGGCAATCCAGCCTCCCAGAGTGCTAGGATTGCAGGCATGAGCCACTGTGCCTGGCCTTGTTTTGTTCTTTTCAATAAAATCATTCTCTTTGATAATTTTTTCATTCACATGTTAAATTATTTTTTAATTTCTTTTTTTTTTTATGGTTTTCTTCTATCTCATTGAACTGCTTTATTATCAAAATTTTTAATTCTTTTTCCAGGATTTTGTGAATTTCTTTTTGATTAGAGTCTGTCACTAAGGAATTATTGTGTTTTTTTTTTTAGAGATGCCAAATGTCCTTGCTTTTTCATATTTCCTGTGTTCTTACATTGATAACTTCACAATAAGTATAAATCTGCTTTACCCAATTTTTTTGAATTTGTCCCCACAGAGGAGGAATTTTTCCTGCAGATAAATCTGCGGTGGTGGTTGGGTAGAGCACTTTGACTTTGATTTGGGGTATGTGCATTAGTGTAGTCCCTGTATGATTTCTGTGGCTATAAACAGCATCGGTAGTGTCTGTAATTTCCTTGATGGCTTAGCTTTTAGTGGAGACTGTGACAAAGTTTTGATGGAGACTAGGACACCAAGTAGGTCACTCATGAGGCTCCAGTGGTGTCAGTGGTGAACTGAGCATTCCTGGTCTTGGGTCCCAAGGTCACGTATGCTGGCATAAGTATTCCGTGTTCAGGCAGGCTGGTTCTTGGGCTTCTGGAAGGCTTCCTCTGGGGCCAGAAATGGCATCAGAGGGCTAGGCAGGTGAAAGGATTCTCAAGCCTTTGAACAATCAGCATGGTATATGTGGTAGTCATAGCAGTTCTGGGAAAACACTCTGAGACCCAAAGAGTCTGCTGGTGTTAGCAATGGGTGTGTTGGGTTGGGCAGGCCACTCCTTAGGTCCCTAGGTGGCATGTGCTGATGGGTGCCAGCTGTGGTAGTAGCAGCAGTCTTAGTGGGCCTGACATCAGACTCCAAGAGGATTGTTTAGGTGACAACAGTGGTGGACTGGCTAAACAACCCCCAGGGACCCACTGGATGGTGTGCTTGAGTTCTAGGAGGGATGGAGCCAGGGTAGGCTGTGCCCTCAGGTGCCCCCAGTGGTGCATAAAGATGCTGACTTTTGTATACAGGGGTAGAGATAGGCTCTGGTTGCTCACAGAATCCACAGGTATAGGAAGCAGTGGGTAGGCTGTGGCTATTGCAAAGGGAGGAGGTGCTTTCCAGAGAACAGCCACAGGCAGGCAGCTGAGGGTGCAACTTCGCCTCTGCATCTCAGCCCAGAGCACTTTATCACCAGAACCTGTTATTGGAGTGTCTGAGAATATGCACCACTCCTCTGTGAGAGGGAGGGATTATTGCCTGTGGCCATCACCTCAGCCGTTCGTTGTTGCAGTACAGGACATAGTCTGGAATTGCCTGAGCTCTCCAAATGGCACTGTACTGTTGCTGCTCAGGACTCAGGCACATGTTGGACCCAGTGTGAGCTCTCTCTCTAAAGGACAGCCTTTATGCAATCTCCAGCGAGCTCTGTATGTTAGTCTTAGAGAGGTACCAAAGACTGAGAGGCTTTCCTTTGGTTAGGATTGTAGAATTCCATGGCAGAAATGTGGACTAATGGGGCTCTCCCAGCTCCTTCCTAACCCTAGCTGAGCAAGCTATCTTCCTTGCTTCCTTTTCTTTGCTTTAGGTCTTTCCTGTCATTTCTCTGTTTAATCTTAATGTTCTCTCTTAGATGACATATTCAAAGTATAATTATATGCTCACCATTTTAGTTCTTTTTAGTGGGGAAGAGAGTGAAAGGTGCCTATAATAATTCATCATGACCCCTTAAACTCGTTTTTTATATCCTCTCCTTAATTTACATCTTCTTGCTGAACTTTGTTTCACACTCACAACACAAACTCAATATATCTAAAAGTGAACCCATTATGTTTTCTATATTATAGGTTGCACACAACAACAACAAATTATTCCAACCTGAAGTGGCTTGAAACAAAAATAGAAAATAATAGCCTTATGCAACTAGGAAGTCCATGTAAGATATTGGAAGCAGCGTGGTCTGTGGGCTAATGCAATTAGACCTTGCTGTTTCTTCATTTCTCAGTCTTGTGTTGGCTTCATGGTCAGGCAGATTGCATTCTGTGGAAATACCGATTAGCCACAGCTCCAGACCCACATACCATTTCTCAGTAATATCAACCACAAAATCATACATTTTAAAATTCAAATAACGTCACATGCAATGCAATAAAACTAAAAATAAATATCAGCGACACCAAGCTCCCTCTAGATTAGCAGACAAAAGACACAAAAGTCAATATAAATTATGGATCAAATAGTAATTTCATAATTATTGGAAGTGCAAGATAGACTCTGCTTCTGGTTAGAATATAGAAAATCAAAACTCCTTAATGAATAAAACTAAGAGATACAAGCTATAAGAATTAGTTTTTGCAACCTAACAGAAGCTTAAAGGTATAAAAAATACCAAAATAAACTAAATCCCTTCTAGGACAAAAACTTTCCACCCCTATTTCCATGATTTGTAGAGTGTCAGGAGGTGAAGGATCCTGACATAGAACACGTTTAAGTATAAATTGTGTTTTTGATTCATTTTCTATATTGTATAAAACCCTGAGTATATTATTATTTTTGGCTTTATCAGTAAATAGTCCTCTGAACAACTATAGATATAAATGATTATATAATAAAAAAACAATAAAGTCCTTTCATATGTTTCCTAGATACATCTTTATTTGTGATTCTTTTCATTTATTTTGGAAGATCTGTTTCCATCTGAAATAGTTGCCCTTTTTCCTGAAGAACTTATTTTTATCATTTTTCGTAAAGCCAAAATAATAATAAGGTATTGTAAGTTTTATTGCATCTACTTTACTTACTCAAAAGAAGCCACAAATAGATGAAGAGAAAATCAAGGGCAGATGACCAAGATCGTTGACTTAAATACAACTACATCAAGTTGCATTAAAATATAAAGGTTTTAAACACTTCAATCAAAAATCAGAGTTTGTCTCTGGGAGGCCAAGGGTGGGGATTGCTTGAGCTCATGAGTTTGTGACCAGCCTGAGCAAGAGTGAGACCCCGTGTCTACGAAAAAAATAGAAAAACTGAGGCAAGAGGATTGCTCGAGCCCAAGACTTGGAGGTTGTGTGAGCTATGATGATGCCATGGCACTCTACCCAGGGCAATAGCTTGAGACTCTGTCTTAAAAAAAAAGGGGGAGGGGAGTGATTGTTAACTTGAATTTTAAAATAAGATACAATGATTTGCTATTTATAAGATTATAAAAACATAAATTTGTCCCAAATGTAAAAACTAATTGGAATTCTAATAAAAAATTCAAAGGAATTTTTTAAATAATATGAGACAAATTGGTCCTACAAGTCACATGAATGAATTGAGATCCTTTAAAAGCTTAGTTTGATGTAAGAAGAAACATGAGGGACGTAACCTATCCTATTTAAAGAAATAAGAACAGTGTGTTAGTTTGGACTAATTAATAAAGTTCTGTGTAAAAAAACTACATACAAAAGGTTTGCAGGGGTAGAGATTGGGGGACCCTTATTTTGCTAAATTTGATAAAAAGGGACAAATTCAGGAGTAGACTGTAACAACCATCTTCCCTCCCCTTTTTATACTGAACAGTTAAGGTACAGAGTGGCAATCATCTTGCAACCATAAGATGATAAGCAGAAGAGAAAAGACAACATACTTAGGATAATGCAGCAGAAGGATGGCTGAACCCAATTTTCTTGATTACATTAATTATCTGCAAAACCAATGCTAGCAACTATCTAATGCCACCCTTCATATGTAAGAAAAATAAATCTCAATTATGTAATCACTGTTATCAAGTATTCTTTTGATTGCTAGCATACCTATTTCTAACTATTATAATTTCTAAAAAGAGAAGTGCAAATTAAACAACAGTAACTTTCAATTCCCCTACCATCACATTGGTAAAGCTAAGAAGTTTCATAATGCCAAAAAAGGAAAGACAGAGGTCAAAGACATTCTCACACTGTGTACATGGGTTTGCAAATCGGCACAACCACTTTAGAGAACAATTTAACAACATTCAATAACAGTTAGAGTCTGACAGCACAGAACTTAAAACACAGAACTTTTCACTCTTCTAACTTTTTTTTTTTTTGGCAGTTTTTGGTCGGGGCCAGGTTTGAACCCACCACCTCTGGTATATGGGGTCGGCACCCTACTCCTTTGAGTCACAGGTGCCGCCCTCTTCTAATTAACTTTTAATTCTGTAAAGAAGCGTTTTTATTTTATGTAAGGAGAGTATACAAATGAATGTGTATTGTAGCATTTCTCAAAAAAGGAAGTATTTGGGAACTTTCTATATATCTACCAATTAAATAAATGTTTAAATAAATTTTGGTATAGCCCTACAGTACAATAGTATTTGACAATTAAAATTAATGAATGAGATTAATATGCACTAGCACAGATACATCTTGAAGATGTGAGTGGAAAAAAGTGATATACAGAAGGATGCCTCCAGAAAGCTATCATTCATGTAAAGCTTTTTAAGCACACATTACATATTGTTTGTGGATACATGCATTGTACCGAATTTCTAGATGTTCCACCAAAATCATTCTTCTTTCTTCACAGCTCATAGTAAAATGACTTTTAGCTGGACATGGCCACCAACTTTTTCCTATCTTTACTAATTCGGTCTTCAAAGAGCTTTTATTTATGTTGAAATATCTACTGATATTTACTATATTCAAAGTTACAATGGAGACATTTGAAATATGTATTTTATTTCATTTTTAAAGCCATAATAAACCTTTATATCAACATATTATTTATGACAAATAACAGAAAAACAAATTTAGTGAAATTGTGGCACTATTTCCATTTTCCTAATATTTCTTAATGTCTGACTTTATTCAAGAAAAGTGGAGTCTTGTATTTCTTCTGCATTCAATCTATGGAAATGTTGTTTTTATTGAAGAATATGAAGAAAATTTGGATGCACGCAGATATGTAATTGGAAAAAGGAGGAGGTTGCAGACAGCTTGAAAGAATCCAGAGACCCCAGGAACCATCCTGTTGCATGATTGCACTCAGAAAATTGATCCCTTAGGGGATGTGAAATGACAAAATCTCAAGGATTAAACTTAACTACCTAACCCGGACCTTCTACCTCCCTGTGAACTGTTATTTGAAAGAAAAATAAACTTCAATCTCCTTTGACTTACTGTGTTTTGGGAACTAGATCTTAGAGAATTTTAGCTACTACCCCATGGAATACACTGGTATATAAGCCAAACACAAAACATGATGTGAAAATATATACATCCACTACAAAATGTGATTTAGAAAGGGTTTTACAATAGACTGAATGTTTATGTCTCCCCCAAACCCAGAGTATACTAAAACCCTAATCCCAACATGATGATATTAGGAAGTGGGCCCTTCAGGAGGTAACGAGGTAAGTCATGAGGATGAAGCTCTCATGAATGGGATTTATGCCTTTATAAGAGACCAAAAAGTAGATCGCTCTCTTTCTGCCATGGGAAGATATAAAGAGACATTGGTAGTCTGCACCGTGGAAGACAACCTTCCCCAGAACTCACCCATACCATACCCTGACCTCAGACTTCTAGCCTCCAGATATAAGAGAAATAACCTTCCATTGTTTTTAAACCACCCAGTTTATGGGATAATAGTGTACTTTATTAGAGCAGACCAAACTGACCACAATAGGTCTAACAGGACCTCAAATGTACCAACATTTAATTTTCTAAAAAACATTTAAAGAAAACATACATACATATCAACTTTTCTTAAAAACGTATAGTAGGTGTTGATGATTATTATGTTATTTATATGCATCTGAAAAAAATTTATAACAAAATTAATGTTTTTGGGGGGAACACAGCTTAAAACAGGTGAGTCTGTACTTATTGCATTTCATATTATGCTCTCGAAGAGCAGAAGTGAAGCTCTTAATTTTTTTTTACAAGCAGGAGGTCATTAAGCTTTATTAAGCATGTGATTCTAAAATTCCACATGGATTTTGAAAGAAATTAATTAAGAATATGAAAGCAAAATGTGTGTACATAAATAAATGTATAGGAAGTGTTTTACACACAATTATGTTGTTTTATTGAGGGAGAAGCATATTTTCCCAGAGTTGTCATATTAGCATACTTTCATGGTATCACTGATATATTTTTACACCAGTTTTTAATCTAAAGATTTCAAAGTAATTAAAAATTATTAGCAACAATTTAATATTATTTGCATTTATAACCAGAAGTTGATTTAACATCTGTGTTTCATAATAATAACTAACAATAATGCTGATAATTAGGGAGGGAGGACAAAAATGATAAATACAATGGTATGGGGAATCTGAGACCTAGAGAAGTGAAGTGAAGCCCAAGGCCACACACCAAGTTATTTTCTCATTTTTAATGTTGAATGAATTTTTAAATTTAAGGAGCTTGATTTTCAAGCACCTGTATTTGGAATTTCTCGATACTTTACCCTTTACTTTTCAGCCATCCCCAAACCAATCATTGATAAAAGTTAAGGCACTAGCATAAGCCTTAGCCTGAAAGTATCAAGGTCCATTCTATGAGATGGCTGAAGGAATCAGGGTCCATTCTCTGAGATTGCTGAAGGAACCAGGGTGCATTCTCTGAGATTGCCGAAGGAACCAGGGCCCATTCTCTGAGATAGCTGAAGGAACCAGGGTGCATTCTCTGAGATTGCTGAAAGTATCAGGGTCTATTCCCTGAGATTGCTTAAGGAACCAGGGTCCATTCTCTGAGATTGTTGAAGGAACTAGGGTGCATTCTCTGAGATTGCTGAAGGAACCAGGGTGCATTCTCTGAGATTGCTGAATGAACCAGGGTCCATTCTCTAAGGTTGCTAAATTCATCAGGATTCATTCTCTCAGATTCCCCAGGACTTTTCCTGAGCACTTTGATGCCTCCATACCAAAACAAAACAAAACAAAACAAACTATGTTAAAAGATAAGACATAGAAATGGTTGCTGGGTGACCAATCTAACAGTCTTTTTCCCAACAGCCATAATATATGTCTATTTCATTCAAGCTAAGTCTTTGTGCTAAATGGTGCAAGGTGGGAAAAAGAGTCCCTGATGAAGATGCTGCTCTTTCAATACAGTAATAAGGAGCGGACATCCACGAGACTCCTGACTCTGAATTTTGTTCAACTTTCCTTAGCTCCTCTGAACACATACGCGCACACCACTGTGCAGCTAGGATTTTGCATAAAAATAAGCTACATTATCTTCATTTGACTCAGGTAAATATCATCTTCTTGCCTATAAATTCTTTGAAGGCAGGAATTTAAATTATTTTCTTCATCAAATTTTTCCTGGGGCCTAAACCAGTGCTTTGCACAAAATCTGTACTCCACATGTCTTCCGAATTGCTTGCACATTTATTTCAAAGCATTTCTTACTATGTATTACATTTCTCTTATTGTCCCCACTGAAACTCCTCACTCTAGACAGAAAGCTTTGTTCCTTCATAAAGTTTTAAAATAAAGCCATTATAGTAATTACTTAGTGGAGATTTTGTGGCAGGCTTTCATTTACAGGTTTTATTTATATTGTATGTATTTCCCCCTACTTTAACTAATTAGAATGATCACCCATAAAAGCAGAAGCCGTGCCCACACTGGGAGTCATGAAGTCACTCCCTCCATTCCTTCCTCAAAGGTGGAGCCAACAATTTCAGAGAGAGGAAAATGAAAACAAAACATTGTGTCAGAAAATCATACGTGTTATCATCATATAGAAGTTACAGAAGAAAGAGAAGTGTTATTGAGCATCAGTCTATAAACCATGGAACCCTTCACCTAGTGATTTCCATCCAGGGAACTCGCTGAGCCAGCCAGCGTTACTTCACACCAGACATAAGACACCCACGGCAGTGGAAAGTCCCCTGAAGTCACTGGAACATCCTCAGGAGCGTGTGTCTGTGGATATAAATATACGATGTTTCACTCACCTCGGCCCCCAAGTCTGACCTTATTTGTCAGTGCTACCTTGGCTGGGTCTGGAGGGGAAGGAGGAAGGACATTGTGACCAGCTGATGCTATGACAGATGCCAGAGAGGCACAGGTGCTGAGATGTGGAAGCAGCTGGCAGCTTTGGGGGCATCTTTCCTTTTGCTGCCCGGAGAGCCCCTTTCACAGATGAAGCCACCCTGGCTGCTAGGACCCTTTTCTCTGGGAAGTTCCAAACATTTCTTATTGTTTGCTTGTTTTTTTCTAGCATAATTGTTCCTTGTAAAAATAACATGATCTCAATGTTTAAAATGGAAACTGAAAAAAAAAAAAGGGAGGTTCATATTCTCTATCCGTAGAGCAACCATTTAGTCACTTCAAAAAATTTCCTAAAGAAATTTCCAACACTTTGAGAATTATAATTGTGTTTTATCTCTAAGCTTTGTTCTAGATACAAAGCAATATTGACAAAGTCTTATTTTGCATCTAAGGTGGCCATATAATGTGTTCAATTCAGGGAATTTTGAGAATAAAAGAGGAGCTACAATTAATTATAAACATTTTTTGAAATGTTTACACTGTAATGAATAATGAATTGTTTAAATTGTATTGATGTATTTCAATAAAACTATTCAAAACCAACGTTCAAAACTAACATTCATTCTAACACATTGAAGCACCATATACGCATGCATATTAAGCCAGGAAAAGAACTTCTTTATTAACTATCGAGACTCAACAACTGAGGTGAAAGACTATTGTTCAACAATGTTTACAAAATTTACTTACTGTCTCTCTCTTTTTTTTTTTTTTTTTATTTTTACATGTATTTTATTATTCTTCATTACATTATTCCCCCCCCCCACCCGTCCGTGATAAGACAGAATTGATTTACAGAAAAGAATACAGAAAACACCAAAGCTCCTGGCAGTGGGAGAGATTTCAAGTAGGGAGAGAGAAGCTCTCTCCGTTCCTCTCCCGGTCTTTCCCCGTCTCCTCCTCTAGGCCTCTAG
>CAUYRH010119652.1:0-64645 GCA_963574655.1 Perodicticus potto
AAGTCCTGCTGAAAATCTGCCCTTGAGCTCTCTGCTTAGGGGTTTATATAGTCCCAGGGACTTGCCTTGTCGGAGCTTCTTAGGGGCGGGTCTTCATTAGTTACAGCTAGCTGTCCAATGAAGACCCGGGCCCCTGAGACCGACATGGTATGGACCAATTAGATTTGCACGTGGAGCAGACAGCAAGGCGCCAGTGTCTTCCACACAGGTCCGGCCCTTTCGCAAGCCAGTTCCTCTATTTGCCACAGCATCAGCGCCGCCAGGTCCAAGGCAGTGGTTGTAGAGCTGCCTTGTCCTGCATCACTACTATATTTTGAACACAAGCCTTGCGTTCTAACTGAGTAGGTCACAAACTCAGTTACCCCCAGGGAGGCTGAGTTAACACAGATGGAGCAAAACTCTGTCTAGCTCCAAATCTACTACCTGATTACTGATTATATTTGCTTTGGATGATGTGGGTTATGACCACCATTTTTTTTTTCTTTTGCTTCCTTGCATCTTTCTCTCTCTCGCTCTCTTTGTCTTTCTCTGTCTCTCATTCCAGACAGTGTATGTAAAAGGACAGTACAGAATAATTCCTCCCCCCCTTCTTCAGAGAGTTTGCTTTTGCTCTGTCCAGAAAACAAGGGAGGGGCTGATCACCTGGTTCTAAGCAAGGATTGAGCTGACTCGGGATGGGTGCAACTTTGCTTAAGACTCGGATCACCTTCATGTCCAATGTTGGAGACTGAGACTGTGTCTTTTTTAGGTTCCCCCAAGCAGGATTTGTCTACTGAAGCCCCTAAGGAGCAGGAAAATCTCCTTTTGCTTCCTTGTCCACACCCATCCCCCCTGTGCCTCTGTGATTCCTCAGGAATCAGAACACTGTTTCAAACTCAAATTGGAATCTGGAGTGAGGGAAATGATTCAAGCTAGTCGTGAGCAGAAGTTTGAAATGCACCGAATATTTCCACACACATATTCTTTTCCTTCTGCTATGAGCCTGGCATGTCTATATTCACTTCCTAGAGCTTCTGTAGCCACCAAAGTGGTGGCTGAAACAACAGTAACTCACTTTCTCAAAGTTCTCAAGGCTAGAAGTCCAAAATCAAGGCTCCAGCAGGATTCGCTCCTTCCGAGAGCGGAGAGAGAAGGGTCTGCTCCAAGCTCTTTCCCTGGGTTTGTGGACACCGACTTCTCCCTGGTTCTCTTCACATCGTCTTCCATTTCTGTGTGTCTGGCTTTGTGTCCAAATGTCCCCTTTATTTAAAGACATCAGTCACATTGGGTTAGGGCCCATCTTACCTAATGACATCTGCAAAGACTATTTTTCCAGATAAGGTCACACTCTGAGTTACTGGGGATTATGACTTCAGTATATGAATGGGTCATAATTCAACCCATATCAATGTCTCAAATCACAATTTCTTTTTCACCCTGAATCCAAGAATGAGGACGTGGCTCAGGGCTTCTGCAGCCTTACAGACCCACAGTTGACACCAACACATTTTTTTTTAGTAGAGACAGAGTCTCACTTTATCACTCTTAGTAGAGTACTGTGGCGTCACAGCTCACAGCAACCTCCAGCTCCTGGGCTTAGGCGATTCTCTTGCCTCAGCCTCCCGAGTAGCTGGGACGACAGACGCCCGCATACGTCTGGCTTTTTCTGTTGTAGTTCAGCTGGGGCTGGGTTTGAACCTGCCACCCTTGGTACATGGGGCCAGCGCCCTACCCACTGAGCCTTAGGTGCCACCCAACAGCAACACATTTTTTTAAAATAAAATTCACATTTTATTTATATTAAAACAAACAATACAAAATTGATTTTATTCACCAAAAATAACAGCAATACTTTTCATATTATTTCTAAATAAATCATACAATACTTCTGTGGCTTTTCCAGGTTTTGCTTAAGACGAGGCACAGGGCAGTCAGTGGGCAGCACCCACGGCCTCTAATTCCGTCTTAACCACGAAACAGAAATGCTCACCCCATGCCTGCGAAACCCCAAGAAGATGCAGGATTCGATCATTGAAGACCGAGGGCAGTCCAGGGCGGTTTGGTACCACCGCCTTGCTCAGTGACAGCTGTCGCACACTGGCCCTCATATGCATCGCTCAGCATAGTTCTCTGGGTCGCGGGTAGTACAAGGTTGAATGGTGTCAAGATAAGTTCCAGTCCTGCCCAGCGGTACCTGTGAATGCAACCATACTCGGAAACGAGTCTTTGCGGTAATTAAAAAGAAATGATATGGGTTAGTGTGAACTCTAAATCCAATGACTGCTGTCCTCTGATGAAGGGCAGGGGACACACGGGAGAAAGTCATGTGAAGACAGAGGCAAGGACTGAAGTGACACCCCACAAGCCAGGTGCCAGGGATTGCCAGATGCTACCAGAAAACAGGAGAGGTGCAGGAGGATTCTTCCCTAGAAACTTTGAGGAGACCGTGACCTTGCCAACACTATCATTTCAGACTTCTGACCTCCAGAATGCTGAGAAAATGACCTTATGTTGTTGGAGCCCCCGAGTTTGTGGCTGTCACTATGGCAGCCCCCAGGGAACTGGTAACAGGCTGGTTAATCCCTAGTTTCACTGCCCTTTCTTTGTGCTCTGGTTCACGAAGGCTGATTTTCTGAATGCGGTTTCTTCATCTTCATAGTCGGTGAAATGCCACTGAGATTTAGCAACAACTCATCTGAAGGTGTCACGGTGGCAGTGTGTTCTTTATTTTGTCTTTTCCTGTGTATTCATCAATCAGAGGATCAATGCACCCAGAGAACCTGAGGCTGATTAATACTCTGACTCTCAGGCCTAATACATCTGAGCATTTAAAAACATTTTCCATTGAAAATTGAATCTTCCCGACCAACAGGGAGAGGCAAAGTTAGCAGTGCCAGGGGAAAGCAGACTTAAAGTGGAGCACTTCCTCTAGGGAACTGAGGCCTAAAAACTCTTGGATCTTAAGATCTGATATGTTCAGCTGTAAGAAGTTCCACCTGCCGGAGCATTTCTATAATATCCTTGGGATATCAGAGGAAGGTAATGATTTTATTATTAATTTTATGGTAAAGATTCCAGGGCACCATTTGAAGTGCAGTTAGAGCAGCCTCCTGCCTAGACGCCTGCTGATAGAGCCAGAGAAGGGCGGGGTTGAGGTCTACACAGAACAGAGCCCATCACCTGCTGATAGAACCACAGGAGGGCAGGGTGGGGGTCTACACAGGGCAGAGCCCACACATCGTTAGCCTCCCCTAAATCTGCCCCAGCAACAATGAAGTGAGACAATATTCGTCACAAGTGAAGAGGCAGCTGGGCCTCACTTCTGCAGCCTCACGGAGAACGATTCCACAGGCAGGAGCCATGAGAAGCAGCAGAGAAGGAAGCCGATGGTGGCTTCTGCAGAGGCACCGGGGAGCAGGGACTTACAGCTTTGGGGCAATAATCCAACAAACAGGACTCAGGGAGTGAATTAACTTTTATTACTAAATTTATTTTTATTGTATTGCTACTTAGAATTGTGCAATCATTGAGGAATAATTCAAATAATGTAGAACTATGTAAAATCAAAATCTCCATAGACCAGCCTTGTCCCCAGAGATAAGCATTATTATCTGTTTTATACATAAATGTCTAGAATTTTTTTATTCCTCTAATACTACACAGCATATTCCCCCCCTTTTTTATTAGATGAGATTGTATTATACATTTATAATACAAAATATATACATACATATATAATATATAACAAAAAATAATTTGTTTATTGGACTTATAATACGGAGACACCTTTACAATTTTTTATGTCTACTTTTCTTTTTTTATTTTTAGAACAATGTGATTATTTTTATAAAAATAAAAGATTCTCATTTTACATTACCCAAGCTATATAAGAGTACAAAAATAGGTAGCAAATATTCTATGTATAATGTAAATAATTAAAAAGTAAGTCTCTCTAACATGAAATGAACTTTATTCTAGGTATTCATTGTGCATATGTATATAGAGAATAATACAGTGATATAAAGAACATAATTTTGTAATAAATAATAATTTCATAGAAATAAATGTATAAAATAATTTTATATAAATAAATAAAAAATATTATAATTTTACTTAAATTTTAAAAGTAGGAAGATAAACTGAAATAAAATTGAAAGAACTTATGAAATCAGACAAATGTCTCTTCTAAAAAAGAGAATTAATTGGTTGAAATTAAGAGAAACTATAAATACCATTAAATACGTTGGTTTCATTGTGATGTTTTAAACAGCATCAAGTATCAACCATATCAATCGACCATTTCCTGTGAAAGAAAAAGCAATACTCTCATCCTGCCTCCCTCTTCTGACTTCTAGATTTGAATTAGAGCTCTATTTGAATAATCCAATAATCATTTTGCCTCAATTCCACATGTAAATGCTTTCAGTTTTGTAGTAGACACTATCAAACATCTATTTCCACTCCCTTTTTTTAACTCCAAGGAAACTAATTTTGTTCCCGTTTTCAGCGTTTGCCTTGTGGTCTGGTGTGACAGGGCGAGTCCTGATTCATTAGCCCTGGTGTTCCCATTCTCCTCCCAATGATAGTTACTATCGTAGGCATGTGATGCAATTCTAACCAGTGAAACATGAGGGCAATGATAGCTTCCCAGCTTTTAAAAGGAAACACACAGAAGCAGTCTGTCTTCTTCGGCCCTTGCTGCCTTCAGCTGTGATGCCTGAATTATTGGAGTGACTTTGAAAATAGAGAACTAACCTGGTTTTTAAAAGTGGAAGGTCAGACAGATTCAGAGAAGTTGAGTCCATGTGTTCTCACTGGACTCCTAGACAACGTGGAACTACGCTGTTTCTGGAACTTCTTGTTGTGTGAAATAATAAATATTGTTTCAGTCATTTCAAGACTTAATAGACTTAACTTGAGACTTAATAGATAAAAGTATTCATCACTGATGCTCTTTACTGTATCACCTCCTGATTTAGAGTGTGTGGGGGGAGAGAGGGCGACATTTAACCCAAGCTGGGGTGACTTCAGGACAAAATTAACCTTGTGGCAAAGTTCTATTACTAATGTAATGAAATAACTTTTTTAATTCATTCACAAACTCATTTACTGATAAGTATCTAGACTGTGAGGAAAGAGAGGCACTACAACAAAAAGGACATAATATGGTAAATATTAATATGGTAAAGTGATAATAGTTATGGCAAAAAAAAAACAAGAAGGAGGAAGTGAGGATCACGGATGAAACCTGGGGCAAGGGTTGCAATTTTAAATAACAGATACGACAAATATCACATCAGATGACATCAGAAACTTAATACAGAATCCAGAATCCGTCTACGTTTTTACAATTATTTTGCAACTTTGCAAACTTACCTCTCCCTTGTTTAATTTTACAGATTTCTTTCAATAAATCATTTAGTAAAGCAACTAATGCATTTAAGTTACTATTCTAAGAAGCAATAACTTTTTTTGCCTTCGTAGTTCCTTCACTTTCCATAGCATTTAAATTAAATTATACAATTACAATAACAAGTACAATAATAAGATTTCAACTAGTTTTGTAACAACAACAAACAAACAGAAGACAGGCAAAAAAAAAAAAATTTCATGCATGAGTCAGAAAAAAAGTAGGGCTTGGCATTTTTCCTTAGAAAGAGAGTGCTGATCACAAGGGATTGTGTGGCCCTATCACACAATAGAACTAAAATTTTAAAAGAACTAAATAAAACCGATGATCAAAACTCTCCTACTCCATCTTTGTCCTTCCCTCTGGTCAGGATTAATGTAGAAATGTTTTAGCTCTGTTCTTTTCTGTCACGCTGGACTATGGGAAGGGTGACTGTTGTTGATGGGAAGGAAAAAAATCCTGGCTCACGACAGGTGAGCAGAGACAGCAGGACTCAGAAGCGTTGTCAACTTGTCGCGTATACAGAGAGCCGGATTTAAATACAAGCAAAGTAGGGAAAAGTGAGCAGATCTGAAGTCTTTGAAAAACATGATCAATGGTCAAGCTTAGAGAGTATTTCTAGAAGACTAGACAAAAACTGGGAGGCAGACAAAGGCAAGAGATAAACGGAAAACATCCGTTTATCTTGAGGTCAAGGCGGCTGGATGCCATTGTTTTGTCAGTGTGGCCGTCTCCGTCTGGGAGAAGCCAGTTCCTGAGGAAGAATGTGCAGGGGAGCAGACGCTGTGCTCTGCAGCTAAGCCAGTGACAGAGAGGACAACACACCCTAAGATCTTCCCATGTTAAATCAATGTCACCTTCCGTATGTTGTAGCAATGCCAGTGTCCCACTTCTTTCCAAGACCTCCTCTGATCCTGCTCAGGATACTTACCATCAAACAATGTTTAGTATTACTCTGTAGATACTTGCTGAAGCTCAGAAATGGAAGGAGAATCACAGGGAAAATAAACAGGCATTCTCAGGACTCCAAAATGTGGGGGTGCAGAGGTTGAGAGAGAGAGAAAAGAGTTAATATCTAAAGACTTGATCTTTAGAACACTGAAAAGCCTGTATAAATAATTTTTTGGATTTTGGACGTCATCTTCATCTAATTCTCCTGAGACAAGTTTTAAAACAACGGCCATAGATTCTTTGCTCCTTCCCTCATCAAGAGGCGGGATGGATGTCTACTTGCCTTGAGCCTGGCTAGGGTGGCTTCTTTGACAAACAGAATACCTAGGAAGGGACACAATGTGACTTTTCAGGGTGAGTCATAGAAGACCTGGCCATTTATGCCTGCCTGTTATGCTCACTTAAAACCCTAACCTGCCCAGGGAGAAGTTCAACTACCCTGAGCCCACTATGGAGAAGCCGCATGTCAGGGCTCAGGTAAACAGACCCAGCCTCTGAGACTTTCCAGACAAGGCCCCAGCATGGTGAAGAGAAGACAAGCCTTCCCTGTGATCCCGTTTGAGTTCCCGACCCACAGCAACTGGTTTTTGCATGAGTGAAATAAAATTGTTACTGTGTAATGTCACTCAGTTTGAGGGGTAGCATTGTGATTTGTTATGCAGAAAAACAAAATTGGAATGTTCCCAATATTCTTGAGGAGTAAAGTAATATTTATTTACATGTGCCCCTATACCCGAGCTGCACACACACTCATTAACAACAAAAATCTTGTTTTGGGGGCTGAGTTTTCTCTACAACACTTTATTGTTGTTGTTTGAAAAAACTATTCAAGCCTTAAAACGATCATTCCTTAGGAAGATATATAACCTATGCTTAAGGGATACATTCTGTTCAAGGACATGTTTTGGCCTTGCTACAGCACTCAAAGGTTAAATTAAAAGATGGTATCATTCTAATCCCTGAGAGATGGGAGCCAAGCACCCACACACTCTCAGCTCCATCTGTCTGCTGTGCCCTGCTCCTCCCTGGCCCTCACACCCTGTTCAAAGCTCGTCTGTCATCCCTAGTTCTGCATGAGGCTCAACATGCCCTGTGTCTGATGCTCAGATTTGGAGCTGCAAATCCTTTTTACTGTGAACCAAGCAGATGGTATCTGCAAATCCAAAAACTACACAAAAAATGGTTTTTATACAGAAAGACCACTTTTAAACTATTCTATATGTCATGTTCCTGTGAGTTGGCTGCTTTCTTCCCGCTACTCTCAGCAACACCTTCACAGGTGAATTTTTAAGAGAAAACTGAAAGCATAATTTCTTTTTAAATTTAAGTCCAATGGCTCGGCACCCGAAGCACAGTGTTAACAGTGCCAGCCACATACACCCAGGCTGACGGGTTAGAAACTGGCCCTGCCAAGCAACAATGACCACTACAACAACAACAAAAAAAAAATAGCAGGGCACTGTGGCAGGTGCCTGTAGTCCCAGCTACTTGGGAGGCTGAAGCAAGAGAATCGCTTAAGCCCAGGAGTCAGAGGTTGCTGTGAGCGGTGATGCCACAGCACTCTACTGAGGGCAACATAGTGAGACTCTGTCTCAAAATAAATAAATAAGTAAAGTTAAGGCCAAGATAGATTGTTCAAGACCTGGATGATTCTATGACTTTGCCTTCCCATTTTATGTTTCTTGAAGAAATATTTTTGAAGTACAACAAAGATCTTTTGGCTACTTAAAAAATGTATACATAGGGATATACATTCCTAAGGTTTATTCAGAACTACCAGATGTCAAAATTAAAAGTTGTCAATTGCATTCCTTCTTGAGTATTAAGTACATCATTAAAGGAACTTATATAGAAATAATCCATGTTCCACAAAGGATTCATCATATCTCTGCACCACATAAAAAGAAAAGTAAATATAGGGATTAAGCGTTCATAAATAAGAAAAGAAATGAAGCCATTTTACTGGCATCATATTTGTTATTAATAGTAAGAAGATGGGGCCACACCTACAGTGCATCTCAGAAGGGTACAGGCGAACCTTACTAAATGCAGAATACAAATGTCTTCACACAATAACTAAGAAAATGCCATGAAGACTATGTTAATTAGTTTTATGAAAATAGTTCAGATTGTATATGAAACCAGCACATTGTACCCCTTGATTGCACTAGTGTACACAGCTATGATTTAATAAAAAAAAATAGTAAGAAGATAGTGCTAATGGGTTTTAAGTGGCAGCTTAACTAAACTTATTGCTTTGCAGCATGTAATGGTTTCGACAGTGCATCTCAACCAAGGTCAACTCCATGTGAGGCACTCAAGGCAGGGCACAGGGTGTGTCCATTTGGGTTGGGAAGTACAAATGATGAGTCAGGGAGGGGCAGATCTACACAGTTCCTACAATCCCTACTGCCAGTATTCCTTTCCCTAGCCAAGAAGAAAATACCAAGTTCCTGTGAACATACTCAGATGCCTGTGCCAGCATCACTCCCTGAGACTGAGCTATTAGAAGAATTGGGATTTCTTGCCTTTCATGGTTCTTCATTCATACAAGTAGGCGGGTTCCTGAAATGAACATCTCCTAAGTCTCAGCAGCTTAACACGGGTAACATTGCAGTAAGTGTGACTGGTGAGCTCTGCTCAATGCAATGAATGGTTCAGGGACCTCAGATCCCTCTAGAAATAGAGACTTCACCATCTTCCAGGACCCTGGCGTCTTGTATTAAATCCTATCCATCTGCACAGCTGACAAGGGATAAGAGAAAGAGGGAGATACGTGGACGACCATTTCAGCCTGGATGGTGACTTCACCGGTCCCCTCATTCTTCAGCCAGGAACAAGTCTCATGGCCCCACCTACATGCACGCTCTGCCACATACAACGAAAAAAGGTTTCCACTTTTCGCCCCAATGTTCCACATTTGGAAGACTCTAACTACAGCAGAAAGCTACAGAATGGAAGATAGCTTGGTGTGGTTAGTAGATATGGTAGACAGAATAACACAGCCCCACCACACACACACACACATCCACGTTCAATCCTGGAACCTGTGAGCATTACCTTATATGACAAAAGGGACTTGGCAGAAGTAATAATTTAGGAAATTTGAGACATTTTGTCATTCCTGAGTTGCTACTTCTCTAATCGTGACTAAGGAATTTTTTGACTAAATGTTCCTTTCACTTCACATCCACACCAGCAGCTATTGTTCTGGGACTTTTTGATTAAAAGCCATTCTCAATGGAGTCAAGTGATAGCTCACTGTGGTTTTGATTTGCATTTCCCAGAGAATTAGAGATGTGCAGCATTTTTTCATGTGTTTGTTAGCCATTAGTCTATCTTCTTTTGAAAAGTTCCTGTTCATGTCTTTTCCCCACTTTTTTATGGGGTTGTTTGATTTTTTTTTCTTACTGATTTGCTTGAGTTATTTGTAAATTCTGCTTATTAGCCCTTTATTAGATGTATAGCATGCAAATATTTTCTCCCATTCTGTAGATTGAAAACTAGTCCAACCTCTATGGAAAGTATTGTGGAGACACCTCAAAATACTAAAAGTAGGCCTACCATTGGATCCAGTAATCCCGCTATTCAGTACCTACCCAAAGTGGGGGAGACTATTTCATCACAAAGACACCTACACTTGAATGTTTATTGCAGCAAAATTCACAGTTGCAAAGATGTAGAATCAACCCAAGTGCCCAATAATACACGAGAGGATTAATGAAATGTGGTACATGTATACCAGGGAACACTACTCAGGCATTAACAAAAAAGGTGAACTAATACCTTTTGTAACAACCTGGAAGGAACTGGAGACCAGTCTCCTAAGTAAAGTATCGCAAAAATGGAAAAACAAACACCCACGTGCTCATTATTAAATTGCAACTAATCAATCAATACTCATGTGCACATAGGGAAGTAAAACTCAGTGGAAATCAATCAGGTGGGGTGGTGGAGGGGGCAGGAAAAATCACACCTACCAGGTACAATGTACACTATCTGGGTGTACAATGTACACTTAAACTTTCACTCCAACTGTACAAAAGCAATTTATAGTCAAAACATTTGTACCCCTGTAATATTCTGAAATAAAAGAAAAAAATTTGACTAAAAATAGTGCATATTCTTTTAAGATGTAGCCTGATTTGTTGGAAATATACCAAGTAACACTTACTGTAGATCTCCTTGACACCTCAATAACTTATTCCCATTATCTATGAGAAAATACAAAATTTTGGCTGAACAATTACAATGTGGCATTTAAGGCTTCTCATCTGCCAGCCTCCAATCTTAGAAATCGTATTTAAAGTAAAACCCTCCACGTGTTATTCTATTCTTAGCTCAGTTAAAACATGATGCTGGATATTGCAGCATCACTATAATGTTGCCATGGTTATCTACCTGTTAATGATTAAAATCACTTCCTTATACTCATTAGAATGTACATTTTGAAAACGGAAAAGAAGTTTTAGTTTTTTAGAAGATTATGAAATCCAGAGTAGGATTGGCAGATTCAAACCTAGCCCCAAACCAAAGTTTGCATTTAAGGAACCAGTTCACGGTTCCTCGTGTTCTGCTGATCCTTCTTCTGTGTCCATAGTGCAGGTTTGGTTTGGTTTGGTTTTGTGTTGTTTTATTTTGTTTTGTTTTGCTCATCTACTACAGCACTAAAGGGATAAGTATTTTATGAATCACAGAGTCATTATAATTTATGGGAAGAGATAGTATGAATTATGCAAAGGTATAAATTTTTATAATTACCATAAATTATCAACAAATCAAATGTTGATCCATTTTAATTATTTATTAGACCCATCCTCCTGAGTCTACATTCAAAGCTATCACCACAAATTACCAAGGCAAGTGAAGTTTCAGAAGCATAGAATTAAGATTGATAACTACTATTTCCTTTACAGAAATGACTTTGAGATTCCTAAGGCAGATATTTTATTGATTGTTTTTTAAAAATCACTCAAAGCTTGCTTCTTTTCCAGTTTCCAGAACAACAAATAATTTATCTTCTCACATTTAGAGTCCTCACAATAGTTTTTTAGAAAGAAACAAAACTTGAAAAATGTATACAAGATATTGTAGCCCATTTTGCTCTGCTTAAAAGGGAAAAAGGGAATTGTATGGTAATGTTTATCTTCCTGTACTTCTCTGTTTATTCAACAGACATTTCTGAGGGCTTACCAAGTGGCAAGCCCTTCCTTGATGCTAGGACATAGCAATGAACAAACACCATCAGTTTCTGTCTTCCCAGACCTTTTAATAGCACTGGTAAAAAGTGATGGAGCCAAGACTTATGGTTTGGGAATGAATCGCCCCCCTCCTACACCAAGATGAACCCATAAGCTGGCCTTCAAATTCCTCAGCACATATTTTAAGCCTTCCTGGCAGAAATCTGCCATGTTTCCCCCACACTGATTATCTGTGTACATCATTAGAAACCAAGTTTCCATGACAAGGATCTTGTTTCCAATGAGAAAAAAATATGCAGATTTCAAGGCCTCAAGGAAACTGCTTTCTCCACATAGTCTTCGGTGCCTAGATGTTCACTTCCAGTCTTCTGGACACTGATGAACTTTTTTGTTTAATGTCAAAAATCATGTGGAACCTTTATTATAGAGTTTCCAGTATGAACAAGTTATGTTTTATTTGCACATTGAATCAACCTTGTAATGAAAGTAGCTCCATTTTACAAATGAAAAGACATGGATGTTTGGGGCGATGCCTGTGGCTCAAAGGAGTAAGGAGCTGGCCCTATGTACCGGAGGTGGCAGATTCAAACCTAGCCCCGGCCAAAAACTGCAAAAGAAAAAAAAAAAAAAAAAAAAAGACATGAATATCAGTGGGGATAAATAAGTTCCCCAAATTAGAGCTATAATTCGACTCAGGACATTATGATTCAAAAATGTGTGTTCTCTCAAAGATATCACATTGATCTAATTATGAATTTTTAAATTTCTTATCAGATTATAAATCCTTTTAAATCAGGAATCACCCTTAAATACGTCTGTATTTACATTAACATCTAAAAATCAATGTTTTACCTGTAATGGACTCTAATCAAAAGTTTGTTTTATGATCAAAAGCAAGAATAACAATAGTGACAATTAGAAGAGGCAGGAAGGAGGAAATCACAGTGTGAGGGGCAGTGGATAAAAGGGTCTCAAGTATCAGAAAAATTAAGAGCAAAGGTTTTGTCATTATGATTCAAAAATACGGACCTTGAGAATATACAAGGTCTATCCATGGACAGGAATTAGACCTTAAACATCTGCCTGAGTAAAGTATCCCAAGAATGGAAAAGCAAGCATCTGATGTACTCAATACTGATATGAAACTAGTAGATGAACAGCTCCATGCTCACATGAGAGAAAAACAGATTTAAATTCAAGGGGGATTGGTAAGCTCTCACCTAACAGCACAGCGTAGGGATATGTGGCACTCCTCCTGGGTCCATGCTACAACTTGGACTTTACCTCATAATACAAACAATGTAACCTAATCATATGTACCCTTATACTAATCTGAAAACAAAGAGCCCCTTAGATTGTCTCTTTAGGGACTTAAAAATATTTGAACAATTCCTGAGCAATGACTTCTTGGCTGTATACAGTATCTTTTCTGTCCTTGGAGCAACAGGCCAGGTCTTCATGACCTAAGGAAAGAGAACTGCATGGAATGGAAAAGAAATATAGTATTTGAGAAGGAAAATGTATTGGAAGACATTTCAAAGGCATTATTCACCAATAAATTAAAAGAAAGAATGGAAGACAAGCACATAATTGAGAATTAATGGAATGAGAAAAACAAAGAATAAAGGTTGAAGATTGAAGTTGGGGAAAGCTACAAAACAGGTTTAAGTGAGAAAAAAAAGTTAGAACAGACTTTGAAAGAACAGCAATAGAGCCAAGAGAAGAACCAGCTCCCAAATCCACGAAAAGGGAGCACTTCCTAAGGAGGAGATGAGCAGAAAAGCAAAAAGTGAAGGGGCGCAAGGAGAATGGAAATCCAAAAGGGGGTGCAGGATCTGACAAGTGCACAGTAAATGCTAACATTGGACATGTCAGTATCAGGGGTAGAATTTGTTTGAGGGCTCAGAGAACATTCAGTAAGGACTTCAGAGCAGACTGTAGCTGTCTTAGTCTGCTCTGGGACTAACGTCTGAACAAAGCAGGATGGAGACACGTATGTGTATATATCTGTATGTACATATATCTATATGATATATCCATATATGTGCATTTATAGATGTATGTGTGTGTATACATACAGAGAGAGACTCAATATGTAGTTTGACGTTATTTTTATATAAATATTACTATTAATGGCCTATTTATCCAAAATAACCAAACAGGTGCATGGCCACCTTCCTAAAGTATATTTGTGTGTGTTTGTGTCTGTGTGTGTGCACACATGCCTCTGTGTGTGTAAAACCCATTCTCAGTTATTATTTTCTGTACATGTTACATCATTCTCCATTTAAAACACATTGAGGATATTGGGATTTCAGCAGATGGCCATCTTGTTCTTACTTTAAACTTCTAAGGCTGGAAGAATTGCTTATTTTTCTAATAAGCTACTAAAGAGTAAAAAACAATTTTGTTTTTTCAAGAATTGCTAAGTTTTAAGGGATGGAGGTCAATTTAGGAGTTCAAATAAAGGTGTATACTATAAAAACATCGTATCAAAGGCCAGACATGGTGGCAGGGCCTTGTACCTGTAATCCTAGAACTCTGGAAAGCCAACATGGTTGGATTGCTTGAGCTCGGGAGTTCAAGACCAGCCTGAGTAAGAGCAAGACCCTGTCTCTAAAAAGAATAGCCAGATATTGTGGCTGGCACCTGTAGTCCCAGCTACTCTGGAGGCTGAGGCAAGAGGACGTCTTGAGCCCAAGAGTTTGAGGTTGCTGTGAGTTATGACCCCATGGCACCCTACCCAAGGTGATAAAGAGAAACTCTGTCTCAAAAAACAAAACATTGCACCAATTCCAAAGGGGTCTAATAAGAAAGTAGGCAAATTGTTTATCACATGTATCCAAAATTCATTTCAGTAGATGTTAAAGGAATTAGATTTTATACTGCAAATACTTTACTGGTCACCGTCAAATTCACAAAAACTTATACTTGTTCAGTTAAATATTTTCTCATAAAAATATATTCAGTAAGGCAAGCAGGTTATTCTTTTCCATGTATGATAAGTATAAGAAGTATCTCTATGGGACTTTTAAAATATGAATACATATCTTGGGACTTTTAAATATATATATACTTTATATATATATTTATATGTATTTATATATTTATATGTATGTATTTTATATATTTATTTATATGTGTGTATATATATGTATGTGGGTATATATATATCTCAGGCTAGAAAACTGCCTGAAAGGAAGAGTGGTCAACCTGGCAAATACTTAACTAAAAAGACTCATGAGTTCTAGACGAAGAGACTACAGGACAGGCAAGATATTTCAGCTTTTGGAACCCCAGTTTCTCAGTCCATAAAATTTATACAAACACTGTAAAGACTGAGGATACTGATAGGCATAGTTTAGGTGCTAGACAAGGTACATAAATCTTAAGTACTAAGATGCTACCTTTTTAGCATTGATTTTACAAAAACATAAAACATGAAATATAGCTTAGTCATAGAATGGAGAATCAGCCAAACCTACCTAGATTCCCTCAAAATCACTTTCTCGCTCTCTCTCCCCCACCCCCACAATGTAATCATTTCAGAATGTCATTCTGTTGACATATGCTCTGAGTACACAGAATATCAATGAAGTCCTTGTGTCAGATTTTATACAAATAAAAATTGAATCTGTGTTACCCATTCTTTTCTTATTTATTTCTACATAAAAGCTCATCCTCCTGATCAACAGGTCAGCAGACTGTCAACCTCACTTCTTTTACCAAACTTTAATTAAGCCCACCTGTGCCTGAATAGGGACAAACAAAAACTAAGTTGAGAAGAAGCTTTGTATTTGAGGGTACAAGAGCTCATCCAAGGGTCAGCACATTCCAGAGAGATCAGACTGGGGGAAGAACTTGCTACCGGCTCAGGTAAACGAGGAAAAGCACATACGGATTGCAGGCTGATAGCATCTAATTCACTGACCTGATATGCTTCCAGAAAAGAGCTAAAACTTCCGGGATTGAATAAAACTGAAAAGAAAGAAAAACACACCTGGGTGACCAGAGCCGCTGACAAGGGCATACACTAAGTGTCCCTGGCCCATGGCCTCCTGCCCACGTGATGCACCCACCTGGTGCAGAGCTACATTTCATGCAAAAGCCAGCACACCCCGTGTAACATTTGGCTCTCACATTATTATTATTTTTAAAAAGAAAATAAAATAGAAGTATAATTTTACAGCCCTCTCATTGATCCTCCCTGAACCTAAGTAGATAAGTGTATGAGCATAAATAAATGTGGCTTTCAAGTGTCCAGAGTCACAAGGGGAGAAAACAGCAACATATTTTGTTACAAAAATGGCAGGTGACTAAAATGCTCCTTTCCCCCGAAAATAATTGGTACTGTGGGGAAAACACAGTGAAGCACACTAATAACGTAAAAGCTAGATTTTAAAAAGACTCCACCATTCGACAGATAGTTAATTGTTAATGTTTTCTTTCTACATTGCCAGAGAAAAATCGGAAGGGAATTCAGAAGCATCTTTTTTATCCGCCAAATAATAGTCATGAATCTGTTCTGCATATCAATGAGAGCGTTTCTGCATTGTGGACGGTGGCAGCTAGTCAATCAACATTTTTACAAGATCATTTTCTTTTCCTTTTCAGCATTATCTTTGATTCAGAGTTATTCTCTCCCCAAGTACAAACATTCTATTTCACCAAAGCCCTACAAAATTCCAGATGGCTTTAGGGACATTTCTACATGGAATTTGTTTTCTTTTTGAGATGAAGGGTGGTCCAATAATTAGTTTTGTTTGTTCCCTTGTTTGTTTTCATAGCATGCTGGAGTGATTCTTCATATTAAAGCCCCTTTGATGGGTCCCTTTCTTCTGAACTCTGCTTCCCTGCCCTGCAACTCTTTTGTCTGTTTGTTTTGTTTTGTTTTTGAAACAGACTCTCACTTAGTCACCCTGGGGTTGAGTGCTGTGGCATCAGAGCTCACAGTGACCTCAAACTCCTGGGGCTCAAATGATCTTCTTGCCTCAGCCTTCAAAGTAGCTGGGACTACAGGCACCCACCACAACACCCAGCTAACATTTCTATTTTTAGTAGAGACAGGGTCTTGAACTCATGAGCTCAAAGGATCCTCCCATCTGGGCCTCTCAGAGTGCTAGGATCACAGACATGAGCCTCTGTGCCTGGCCCCAACAACTCTGTATAAATACTGTTTGTATATTATACGTGATACCTTCCCACAAAGATATCAAGAAAATTTAAACTTTTCTTCTTAAACGCTGTACTAGGCCAGGCGTGGGGGCTCATGTCTGTAATCCCAGAACTCTGGGAGGCTGATGCAGGTGGATCCCTGGAGCTCAGGAGTTGGAGACCAGCCTGAGCAGGAGCAGGACCCCATCTCTACTAAAAATGGAAAAGTTAGCTGGGTGTTATGGTGCACGCCTGTAGTCTCAGCTACTCGGGACTCTGGAGGCTGAGGCAAGAGGATTGCTTGAGGTCAGGAGTTTGGGTTTGCTGTGAGCTGTGACACCACAGCACTCTCCCCAGGGTGACAGAGTTAGATTCCGTCTCAAAAACAAACAAAAAAAGACACTAGTGTACTACAAACAGCTTTCAATGTTCTTTCAGTAACTTATTCTGTGTTACAAAATGAGAACTGTGGAAGCTTGTGTCACCTGAGCTTCTCCATGCCATCACACACACAGAATCAGAGCGGGGTGGGGTCTTTGGGGCTCTTGACGCCAGCTGGGTCCCAACCACTGAGGGGAGCTTTCAGATACTGCTGCCAGAGCCCTGTCCTGACAAACTGAATCAGAATCTTTGGAGGGTGAGGCCCAGACCGGGATATTTCTCACAGCGCCTCAGATCATTTAACATTCAGCCAGAGCTGAGAGCTGCTGGTGTAATCCAGGAGCCAAGAAAACTGAAGCCCAAATAGTTTCAATCACTAACACGCCTGCATTAAGGTAAAAGTAGGAAATCTGTGAGTAGACCCCCACATTCTCAGTGCAGGGGGCTTTCCATGCAAAGTCTGCAGGCTTGCGAAAGGCTTTCTGAGAAACGGGGAAATAATTTCTTTCAATCTCTCCCAGATGAGGATGAGTTACATAATCTGCAGGGTCCAGTGCAAAATGAAAATGCGGAGCCCCTTTTTCATAAATTATTAGAGCATTAAGCCAAGCACAGGGCTCCAGGTGCCACTGCGCAGGACGCACACTTACAAAGCCAACTCGGGTGCAGGTGCAGGTTTTGAAGATTTTCTATCTTCAACAACAGTACATTGGCAACAAATATAGAAATTGGGACACGGTGCTGAACGAGTCTCAGGGTGCATGTTTTGAAGATATTCTGTGTTTATTTGTGCCTGGCCCTGCTCCTCCCCCATCGAAAGTGGAAGCTGTGAGACACCGGCTTTCTTGAGGTGATTTGTTTGGAGAAATTAGGCCAGACAACAGGAGAGGGAGACCGGGAACAGTAAAATCGGAAAGGAAGAAATCAGTCCAAGGGTGTTGTGATGGTTAATTTTACATGTCAACTTGACTGGGTTAAAGGATACCCAGATAGCTGGTAAAACATTATGTCTCAGCGTTTCTGGAAGGATTAACATTTGAATCAATGGAGTGAATAAAGACCTCTCTCACCAGTGCAGGTGGGCTTCATCCAACCTGTTGAGCCTTGAATAGAACAAAAAGATGAAGGGAAGAGGAATTTGGTCTCCCTTCCTGAGCTGGGCCATCGTTGTCTCCTGCCCTGAAACATTGGTTCTCTGCTTCCAAGGCCTTCAGACTCAGACTGGAGCTTGCACCATCGTCTACTCTGGTTTTCAGGTCTTCTAGTTTGAACTGTAACTACACCACCAGCCTTCCTGGGCCACCAGCGTGCAGGTGGCAGAGGGTGGAACTTCTCAGCCTCCATAATCCCATGAGCCAATCCCTCGTAATGAATCTATCCAACTATCTACCTACCTACCTATCTGTTTATCTGTCTACCTATCACCTACATCCCATTGGCTCTGTTTCTCTGGAGAACACTGTCTAATAGGGATGTGTCACTGAGCCAATCGTGGCCGTGGGTAACTGAGGTGTATCTCCCTGCAACCAAGAATATGTCTCGCCATTGCACATCCCACCTGAGGAGGTCGTCTGGGTCCTGCTACCAGTCAGCCAAGCCTGGCCCTGTAAGGTGTTCACTTCTGCTCCTTCCATGCTGCCCGTGGAGTGTCAGGAGATGGAGTCCCCACAGCTGAGGCTGGGGTCTGTCGGGGGAAACCTGCAGCAGCAGAACTGGAGAAGTAAAGAGGCAATCCAGCAAGCAACCTTCTGAGCTGGGATTCAGCCAGCAACACACCCACACTGATTTTCACCGAAACTCTTTACTTCCCAGAATACCTCTTAACACCTTTCTGGACATGTGATACAGGAAGCATGGTTTGGAACAGATTAGAGCAACTTTATGAGAGCTCGATATTCCTTTTTAAAGAAATTCCATGCTAGGATGGGCAGAACAGGGGTATCTGAAAGACAGAAGAAAGCCTAGAATATAGAGGATGAAATCCTGGGTGCAGCTGAAGGGCAGTTTTATCCCTGCTCTGCACGACGTCCCTCAGATACGAACACCAGGCAAAGGCCCCACTCACTGTATCCTTTGCCAGCTCCCCTAAAATTCCCTAATGCACATCCAGAGAGTTTTAATGGGGCTATCATTTTTATGCTATGTAAATCAGACATTTTTCAAACGATTGCTAGATGAAATAGAAAATGGCACTTTCTGCCTGCAAATCGGTAATTGTCAAAAGTTTTAAATGAACTTTGCTATAGCTAAAAATTACACACAGAGAAACCATCTCCTTGTTTAGACAATTCTGAACGCATTCACTCTTGGTCTCCGAGACTGCTGGCAGTAACTTACACAGACACATTATGACTAAATGTCTTCTTACTATATTTGTTTAATTGTGAAGGCAGACTCACAGAGCAATCTCAGCACCCGGGGGAAGACTCCCTAAATACATTGGGTGTAGGTGTTCCCACAGAAGTGATACAAGTAACATAGAAAACAGCAAAACAAAATAACTTTTACATAACTAAGTTAAAATTTCTACTCTTACTTAGGAACTATATAGTGTGTACATTCCTTTTCCATCAATAACTTGCTACAAAAATTCCTCTCAAGCCTCTTCTCTCCAGCAATTTTCCCATCCTCCCTACCTGCCGTGTCCCATTTATGTAGCACTGAGAATGTCCAGACCCCTGAAGGTCAACGTTTTTGTGACAGCAAGATGTTTATATATTTGGCCAAACACAAAAATTCTGCCTTTTAAGGAGACCATAGTTGAAATATCAAAATTACAAAATTTCCTGTATTAAGGAAAACATTTGTGTAAGGCTTTCAAAAAGCAGATTTATACTAAGAGGAAATCAAATGCCTTGAGAGATGTTTTTATCAGTGTTTTCAAAATGCAATTGCTTTACTTCTAAATGTTTATTTGTGATTGGAAAACATGACTTTAAATATTTAGTTTTCCATCTGTTTTAAATGTGAACACCCACAAAGGCTGTCCCCTGCCAGTCTCCCCTACGCTCTTTCTATTGTTGCTCTGTATTTCTGCTTGTAACCCTGGGAATTTCACTCAAAAACAGCTCAATAGCACGGACCCACAAAGCAAGGTTCCTATAAAACCAATGTGTAAGCATATGGAAAAAACACAAGGTATTCTTTTTTCATTCCTGTATTGCGTTCAAATTTATTCTTAGATATAGAGTTTTAATAAAAATTCTCTTATATCAACAATGACATTATTTACCGATCTCACATGAGCAGAAGTTTCCCTTACAAGGCAAAAGCTAGTGGTCACTAAAAACAAACAAACAAAAAAAACTCAGAGAGAAACCTGGAGTTCTGTATTCATCATACTTCACTTTATTTCTATATTTCGTATCTTCTCCCTGACACAACCCTACTTAATCATTCAATAAGACAAAAAAAAATGTATTAGAACTCTCTCTCTCCGAGTCTGGCTCACTCTTAACATAGCAAATCATAAAGCATCTGACAGTGTTGTACCAAACAATCACCGTCATCTTTAAGTGTTACAACTAAATGTCACTATAGTTTTAAAACTACGTAAGAAGGCCTCTTAGAATACAAAAGCTAGTGGTCACACACACACACAAAAAAAGGCAAACTTAGAAACCTGGAGGTCAGAGCTCATTATACTTCACTTTATTTCTATATTTCATATTTTCTCTTTGCCACAACCCTCATCTTACGGAAGAGATGGCCCCAAAATGGCCCTATATTCTCCAGGTTTCGATGGCAGATTAAACACTCATACCTCATTAAGTGTATACACCCCCTCTGTCAACTCCTTTAAAACTATAGTAATTAAATGTCTGAAGATAAGGGGGCTGAAAATATGAGGGAGACTGAGTGAGTACTAAGAGCAGCCACATTAAGGAACTTTGAACCTTCTACATTCTGACGGCAGAACCCACCTGTCCTCTAACCCATTCACTCCCAGAAACTGCAGCAGCCTGACACTGTCCAGGCAGAGAATCTGACCTTCCCCAAAGGAAAGATCTAAGAGTGTTTCCTCCAAACCTACCACTCAGAGCATGTAAATGTGTGGATCAAATGTGAAAACTCCACCCGTGCATTTAGGACCACTACTCACCTTTTTATCCCATCACTCTTGAGCAGGCAATGGATTACCAAATACTTGAGGAAAATCTCTAACGTGGATGAAAGAGACCAAGCAAACAACTTACCACCTTCACCCCCAAAACTAGGAGGAAACAGAATCTGGGCAACCACTTTTAATATTCTGAGGTAGATAAGAGGAGATGTTACATGCATCAAACAAGAACAGGAGCATATTAAAAAGCAAATTAAAAAATATCTGGGAACGTTTAAATATTCTAGCAGATTTTCTTTAACTTATTGAAAGGTTAGAAGATGATTTAGGAAGTTCCCTAGACAATAGAACAGAATGGAAAATAAGATAGAAAAAAATAAGAAAGTTGCAGCCCTGGTCTTTCCATAAAGAGAGAAGACAGAAGATAATTTATTTTCCATAATTAAAGAACTCTAAGGTGTATACAGATTCACTTAGACGTGGAAATAGCACCACACTGAGGAACAGTGATGTATTATAAAATTTCTGAATTCTCAATGGAGACAGAGAAGAGTTTATAAGCTTCCAGGGTGGAAGGGGAGAAAAGGTCACATAAAAAAAGATTAAGAATCAAGTGTCATTGAAATTCTCGACAGTGACACTAGGAGGGACGGAGCAATACTTTCAAAAATTTGGAGGTGAATAATTTCCAGCCCGAAATGCTATCCCCAATCAAGCCATCAATCAAGCATGTGGGGAAAGAAAACTTCAGTACATGTTCGGCATCGCAATATTTCTCACCCATAGGCCCTTTATAAAAGTTTCCTTGAGTATGTACTTCACCGCAACAAGAAAGAAAAACCAGGGAAGAAGAAGACATGGGGTGCGGGGAACTGGAGAGGTGAGTGAAGGGAACTGTAAGGACAGTAAAAGAGGATGTCATTACAGCACGGCTCCAGAGACAGACAGGCCTGAGCCACTGCGATACCCATTGCTACATCTTTTTGATCTGAGACATCATAAAACGTACAGATCATCCTGACCCAGGTTTTTATCCACACTTGGCGCCATGTACTCGTGAAGTTCTTGCCCTCCGTGTCCTGCTGCAGGCTTGGCTAAGCCCCTTTTCTCCGGGCAGAAGTCCTCTTTCTCCAGAAGACAATTACAACTTGTCCCTTTTATAACAAACGTCTTTCAGCACTATGTTGATTCATGTCAGAAAGCCCTGATAAGTCGTCTTTAATTCTAATAGTAATGAAAGGGGGGGGGGACTATATAATATATTTGTAGAACTACTATGAGCAATAACCAGATTTAGTTTAAAATGACACAATTTCTGTCATTAAAGGCCCTGGGGATGTGGGTGGGGAAGAGATCACAAATACATTTCCGTCATTATCAGAGTAGACTTCATTTTTATTTTTGACATCTATTTCCTCCCCACCCCAGTGATGCCTCTGTCAAAGTAAGGAAGGTGGCTGAAATATTCAGGAATAATTGGAATTCTGTTGGCCATGACTTTATCCCATTCTGGGCCTTACAGCAGCAACATCATTCATTTTAATATCACATCCTCACATGTCCTTAGTGGTACTCGCTTCCCTAGTGAATATTATTCACTGTAGAGCCCAGGATATTGGGTAACAAAACAATAATGGTGTCTTAGAGCCCACTACATATGACACGAGGTTGGACAATCAAGTTCACGAACTCATCCTAGAAAAAGTGCTACATAGCTCATTGCTGAAAATCACTATTGTCACCTTTGAAGTCCTATCCCTGGGAAGCTAGGCACCAATGCTAGCACCTGGTCTACCCCAAAATCAATTTTCAAACTCTTTTTCTGGAATGGTTGTCAGAGCTGTCATTGTATATAGGTGATTTGACAATTAAGTTCCCAAACTCAGCCTAGAAAAACT
Organism: Perodicticus potto; assembly: GCA_963574655.1. Classification (NCBI taxonomy): domain Eukaryota; kingdom Metazoa; phylum Chordata; class Mammalia; order Primates; family Lorisidae; genus Perodicticus; species Perodicticus potto. Next base: position 23,038 of record CAUYRH010119652.1, read on the forward strand.
GCTTTGAAGGGTGCACTAGGCACTGGCATCCATGCATAGCTTCCCAATGGGAAAACTTTCAAGGTGACCATGATGATATTCAGCAGTGAGACATATTACACTTTTTCCAGAATGAGTTCACAAACTTAATTGTCTGACCTCATATATCCTAATTCACATGGGTCCTAAAATGAGAATAGTCAGAGCTTTGTCAGGACAGTGTAATAACCTTTTCTCCAAAAGAGGAGAGTCCAATGACTGAATCTATACCCTTTTCTTTCAATGATGTGCAAAGCTAAGCATGATTAGGAATCCAAATTCTACTCAATGGGAAAGAGGCTACCAACTCTAGCATGCTGCCACTCTGTCCTGTGAATGGTAAGATTTAGGGTCTTCCTGGTGATCTCTGGAAGCTACCAAGGCCGTGTTAATCCATTAACTCTCAAATGAGAAAAGAAAAAAATTGATAACCAGTTCTCTCATAAATAAATGAAGCTCTGGATTACTCAGACATTTCTTCCTTTCTACATTTTCCCAGGCTTTAGCAGGTTTCCTATTTCTTAGAATGTAAGTGAAAAGCAAAGACATGAACTGTGCTCAAAGTTGGCTTTCTAAAAATAAATAGACTAATTTCTAGAAAGGTTTACTGCTGCTTCTGACCACTGCAGCTTTCCAGGGAAGACTGTGCATTAGACATCGATATTTACCCAGTGTCATCATCATACAACACCCCGCCCGATAACAAACTCACTATCTCAATATCTTTGGGTTGGAGGCAGGAGAGTTAAGTTATGTAACTTATTACTTATTATCTACTTATAAAATAACATTTGGATTGCATTTCCAAAGAAATCACTGCACTGGGGAAGCTCATGGAAATAAACAAGTTTACTCATTGGAAGTAAACAAGTAATCTTGAAACGGATACTATTTCTAAGCAGTAAAGAGACATTTAAATTCCCACTACTACAACAGTTCTACTTCTGAAATTGCATTTGAATTGACTTATTTACATCTTTGGGGTAAAACCATTGATTGAAAAAGATAGATGGTACCAGTAAGAGAAATAAGATTTTTCTGTACACCATCTTGTCTTGGGTTGATTATTAGCTGTGGCTTAACTACTTTACAGAATAAAGACAAATAGTCTATTAGAAAGCAGGTGACCAAAAAAAAAAAAAAAGAAAGAAAAGAAAGAAAGCAGGTGACCCAAATGTCTAAGAAGTATAGAAATTACCAATGAGGTTTTTATAAAAATAAAACCAATTATACCCAAAGAGAAAAAGGTCATTTTATACAAAGGACACTTGCACTCGAATGTTCGTAACAGCACAATGCACAAACACAAAGACGTGGAAACAACACAAGTGCCCACCAATATATGAATCATTTAATAAAATGTGGTCTATGCAAACTACGGAGTACTACTCAACCATACATGTAAAAAAAAAAAAAAAATGGCACTCTAGTATCTTCTTGGATAGTCTGGAGGGAACTGGAAATCATTCATTAAAGTGAAACATCACAAGAATGGAAAAACAAACACATGCACTCAGTACCCAATGGGAACCCTGTCTGAGTGAAGGGCTCACTTATGTGTATAGCTTTGACTTAATCTGTTCAAACACAAAGTATGTAAACAAAATATGTGTACCCCCTAATATTCTGAAATTTAAAAAAATAATTCAAAAATTAAAAAAACAAAATATTGACACAGAGCCTACTCTGTATACACTATGTTTAGGAATGTTGAACAAATATAATTAAATCCAAATCTCCCAGTGCAAAAGTCCCCTCCACAGGGTAGTAGAGATGTTTATCACTGAATAAACATGAGCCAGAATCTGATGTGCAGAAACGCACGTTTTGTATAGCCGAGCAGACACAATCCATTAAATACACATAGATCTGACTTTTGTTCTCAAAATCACAGGTCTTCATCACTTCTCATTCAAGGCTTTGCAACATTCGTTTGCCTTGGGGCTTTTAAGCTGCATTGCAAAACTCATCGTTGGCTGTTGTTAATACGAAGGAGGATAATATATTCATTTACTTAAGGACTCCAAGGATGAGCGGTTGGAGTGTCTCGTATGTAGTTGGAACCAGAGTCTGTAAGCGTGTTCCAAGTTTAAGGAAATATAAAGAACAAAATCCCCTCCCAAACTGGAAAACCTTTTTGCAAAGGGTAAAAGGGAAAGAAAACAATTTTATTATTGAACGACTTTTTTCGTGTTTTGAGACAGAGTCACTCTGTTGCCCTGGGTAGAGTGCCATGATGTCATAGCACGCAGCAACCTCAAACTCCTAGCCTCAAGTGATCCTCTTGCCTCAGCCTCCCAAGTAGGTGGGACTACAGTAGCCTGAAACAACACCTGGCTAGTTTTTCTATTTTTTTTTCTTAGTAGAGATGGGGTCTCGCTCTTTCTCAGGCTGGTCTCAAACTCCTGAGCTCAGGGGACCCACTGGCCTCAGCCTCCCAGAGGGCCAGGATTACAAGCGTGAGCCACCACTCCCGGCCTATTGAACAACTTTTAAGCATGTGATGCTCATCACGGGCGATCCACAACAGACATTGCAAAGACAGAAGGAAATCTTCTTTTATATAGCTAAATTGATTCGAGTCTTTACATTCATGTTTTCAAGGTAAAATTACTAATTTTCTCATATCTTTGTGATTTGGGAGTCAGGTGACAGCTGAAGTTAGGCTCTTAATCTTAGGATTGGGCATTATCTTCCTTGATAATTTCAGAGATGCTGCTTTCTGGTCCCTGAGGGAACATTCCTAAGTTACAAAACTGGCAGGAGGCTTATTTCGAATTTGACCTTTCAGGAGGAGATGAAGGAAGTGGGTGAGGATGCTGCTTACTACACTCAGAGAGGCTGGACTTGAGACTCCGCACAGAATCCTGTGCCCGAGGCCGGCAAGGAAGTGGAGCACTCTCACGCCTGTGAAGGATTTTGTGACCTTGAAAAATGTGCATAACAAAGGTGACCAGTGGAGACCTGAGACCATCATGCTCCTTCCCAAATGTTTTGTCTAATTTTAAGATTCTCGCTATCATTGCTTGACCCTAGATTAAAGAAGGGAAACTTCTCATACATGACCCAGATTGAATTTCTTGTGATCCAGGAATGGAAAGAAAGTAACTCAAAGCAGTTATTGTTTTCAGAAAGAGTAAACAGGATAGAATAAAATTCAGACCTGCTATGTTCACTTAACTGCCTGAGAAGGGACACAAAGAAAGGGGCTTCAAGGTGGGTGGGAGGAAAGCCTGGCCTGTGAGCAGGGAAGTCTGGGGGGCCCAGAGGAATATTCACCACTCAATAGTTCTTATCAAATGAGGGGAAAGACTGTGCCTATGAGGTAACCGAGGTAACCAATGACCAATAGAAGAAGATGATAATCAAAGAGCAGTAATAATTCCTGGAGAGGCAGAGAGTCCAGTGAAAAGAGCTGTGACCAATTTCCAGCCAAGAGAAAGGGGCATTTGCACCTCTGCACGGCCTTTGCCTCTCCAGCTCTCACCTCTTCTCATTCCTGAGAGGAACCCACTTCCAAATCTCCTCGGAAATGCTCTCAGCTTTCTCTTTGTTACTAAATAACATTTATCTTTGCTATACTGAAACTTGTGCAGGTTACCTTTGCTTTCTATTCATGTTGCTCCTTGCTGGTGCTGGTTTTTGCTTCTTTTTTTTTTTTTTTTTGAGACAGAGTCTCGCTATGTCACCCTTGGTATCACAGCTCACAGCAACCTCAAACTCTTGGGCTTAGGTGATTCTCTTGCCTCAGCCTCCCAAGTAGCTGGGACTACAGGCACCCACCACAATGCCCAGCTATTTTTTTGTTGTAGTTGTCACTGTTGTTTAGCAGGCCCGGGCCAGGTTTGAACCCTCAAGTCCTGGTATATGTGGCCATGGCCCTAACCACTGAACTATGGGTGCCAAGCCTGTTCTGGTTTTATTTTCAGTTTCCACCCACATTTGCTTTCAAGTCCCACTGTGACTTGGTTGAGCTTTCTAGCTCAGTCAAGTAATTGAACCAGGTGAGCTGGGTTTGAGGAACAGGAGTCTCTGACCCCCAGTGAGACAGTCTTTCCCTGCTCAGGGCTAGACAGGAATCCCCCATTTTCTAGGCCTGAGTGAGCTCAGAAATCAGTCTCATCACAGACCCTATCTCTGGGCACAAACAGACCACCCTTTCTGGGAGGTTCCTCCTTGAATAGGGAGCACACACCCTAAATCCTTGCCTGAGGTAGGACTTTGAGGCCCTCATTCTTGTGCTAATTTCAGGATTATTTTAAGATTATTTTCTACCCACAGACCTCTAGCCATTTGTGACACATTTCCCCAAGACCCCTGCCTATAGGATAGGAAAAGCAGCATTTCAACCCCCTAGACTGAAGACTCAGGGGCTTACCACTTGGATTTCTCCTGCCCCTGCTGCCGGAGGTTTTGCTCCCCTCTTTTGCTTATCAATCTATCAATCTTTCCATCAATAAATTCTATGCTGTCACTAATCCACATGGTCTGTGGTTTCATTCTTCAAACTTGGAGACCAAGGACTTGGCATAGAGAGAAATTCTGGCAACACCAACGGCTGCCTATTATTCATAGATGTCGGTCACTTTTTCATGTGAACAAGACTGAGAACATCATTAACACTTGTTACAGTGTTTCGGAAGTTCCAACAGTGTTAAAATTTTGTTTTCACACAAAAGGTAATTGGATAATACCTCCCTATATAATATCCTGTAGGTAATATACAACAATGGAGTTAAAGTAGTGTCCTCTGTGTAGGGAAAAAAATTTAAGTATCCAAATATATTTTTACAAAAGTAAGGATGTCTGGGCTATATTAGAGAAAGATGACTATCAAAAATAGTGAAGTTTCAAAGAGGAAAGTTTTCATTTAATTGGAAAATGCTTTTATTCATGATATATGACTTCCTTAACATTGTCAGATGAAGTATTCTTTTGTTTCTTGAATTTCAAATCTGACTGATAAAAAGTTTAAAAAAAATTTCTTGAGAAATCAGAAATTTTCTGATTCGGACCTTTCCTTCAAGGATCTTATAGAATAATTAACAGCAGAAAGAAATAATGATATTGATATAGGATTCCACCACTCAGGGCTGAACAGGGATTCTCCCATTCTCTGGACCCACGTGAGCTCAGAAATCTGATCCCATTTCCAGGCATAAACAGGCCATCCTTTCCAAGACACACCCTCTGGGCTCTAACAATGTCATGAACAAGGCAGCCTGAGACGTATTTTTGGGTAGTTTCACCTTGAGTAGGGAACACACACCCAATCCCTTCCCTGAGATAAAAACTGCTTGCCCCAGGGGATGAACTGCTCTCAACTCTAAAAGGATTTTTTCACCTACCAAATCCCAGCCAAAACATAAATCTCCAGACAATATATATCCCTAGCCAAAGGGCCCATGTGAGAGATTTCTGACTTGGGTCTTCCCCTTTTCCAGAGGTTCTGGTGCTCTTTACTTCTTCTGTATTCCTTTCTGTCTAATAAAAATCCTGTCTTACCACTGATCTGTAGTCAGTGGGTTCATTCTTCAAATCCCGAGACCAAGGACTTATTGAGGAAGAAATTCCAGTATCAATTTTACTATTACTGACATCACAGTTCTTGCCTCCACCCAAGTCAATAGAAATTGGTAAGAGACTGAAAAAGGAATTTATACAGGCAAGGCTTTATGGGGTGGGGGGATATTGCTCCAAGGAAAGGGAGACAGTGCTGATTAAGAAGCAACCAGACTTGTTCTCCAAATAAAGATTTAGAGAGCTTTTAAAAAGGAAAGAAAGTCTGACCCAGTATTGAAATTGAGAGAGGATACCTGGGAAAAGTGAGGTCTAAGAGAACAGAGGTCTTCTCAAGGAGGCCCCAAGGACACACCTGCAAAGTCTTTCCTGTGGAGACTCAGCTCTTAGGAATCTGTAGAAACTTAACTTCCTGGGACCTGGAAATAAACCCTTGTACCCACTTCTGTAAAAGCCCAAGCCCACTTCTCCAGCTTGATTCAAACTGACCAATGAGAAAGGTAGCCATGAGCTGGAATTTTTGACTGGAGATAAAAAGGAAAAGACTAATGGCCGGGCGTTGTGGCGGGCGCCTGTAGTCCCAGCTACTTGGGAGGCGGAGGCAAGAGACTCACTTGAGCCTAAGAATTAGAGGTTGCTGTGAGCTGTGATGCCACAGCACTCTACCCAGGGTGACAGCTTGAGGCTCTGTCTCAAAAAAAAAAGGAAAAGACTGAGCCAGTCAGGGAGTGCAGCCATTTAGATTCTGGTCTGCCATGGCTTCCCCAGCTGGAATAAAGCCCTTCCTCTTTTAAACACAGTGTGTGGGTGTTCTTTCTCTCCATTGGGCTTCATCTTTCTACAACAAAATCATAGCACGTAGAGGAGGAGTTTTGTTGTCAGCTGCCCATCCCTCAAGTGTGCTTCTTCATACATGGAGTGTATCTCCTTAGCATGTGAAATCTCCACCATTGGGCATTAAAATGAAACAAAAAGTCTGTGAGTGGTCAACTTTGGGTTCCATCTTGGCAGTAATCAATTCATGCTGGCTTTGACTGGACCTGGTAGACACCTGCTCCAATGGGTGCTATGGTCTTGTTAAAGAAGAACCACCTTCTATTCAAACTGGGTGTTAATCATTTTCAAAGCTTTTGCTCAGTATTATAAGCAGACTTAAGCTTTGGCTCAGGGGTCAAGCAGGTAGCCAAAGTCCACCTCCTGTACCACCTTATTACCTACAGGGATTGATTCCTCCCAAAGTCACCCCATAGTACAATTACACTAAGGCTTTAACCTCTGCTGTAGCAATAGATTACACCTCTTTGAGGCTGTTGTCTGCTCAGGACACTGGTGATCTCTGGCTGCAGTACCTCTACCACCTGGTCCACTGCTACTATTTCTTTTTCTTTTTCTTTTTTTTTTTTTTTTGAGACAGAGCCTCAAGCTATCACCCTGGATAGAGTGCCGTAGCATCACAGCTCACAGGAACCTCCAACTCCTGGGCTCAACCAAGTCTCTTGCCTCCACCTCCCAAGTAGCTGGGACTACAGGCACCCGCCACAATGCCCGGCCATTTTTTGGTTGGAGCCGTCATTGTTGTTTGGCGGGCCCGGGCTGGATTCGAACCCGCCAGCTCAGGTGTACGTGGCTGGCACCTTAGCCTGTTGAGCCACAGGCACCGAGCCACTGCTACTATTTCTAATCACACTTGTTTAAAGGTAGGTGATGACATTTTCCTACAGTATATTATCTGCTAACTGCCACAAAGAGATGACCTAATGTCAGTCTCACAAAAAAACAAACAAACAAAAACAAACCCATGTGCGGGTACAATTTTCTACTGAGGAAATACTTTTTAAAATCAAGGTGATATTTTACCTCAGTTTTTAATTGCAAGATGAAAGAAAATATGAATACATCACTGTAATTTTGAATCATACAAACTTCTTAGTGGCTATTTTCCTAATAGTTCATCTCAGGGATATAACTGGTTTATTTCAGCACTTTACTGAATAAAATATATACACTTATTTCCAGAAAAGATACTTCTTGAAAGGATAATGCTCTTTTTTTCCACTCAGAATAATAGTAAAATCAAATAAAATGAGTTTAATTCATTGACTAGAAGTTAGGTAAAGTAAGTATTCTTAATTTCAGGACATTGTACATATACGGTAAGTGGCAGATAATGATAATTAGGAGGTTCTTTAGTTAAGCTTTTTAAAGCTAAATATTAGTATGTGCTGACAGTATACATAACATGGAAATTAATCCTTAAATTGAAAATTTAGGTATAATTTCCACTAATCATTTTAATTATGTAATTGCCTAATCTGAATAGGCTGCTTGCTGTAGCTATGTTGTCAATAACTTTGTAATTAGTTCTATGTGTCTTGAAAAACAAAATAATTCAACACTGTGTTTTCCCCCAATAGAACCATTAAGCAATGAAGTTAAAAGGTAAAATAGACCCATGCAAATATGCTCAATTAACAGTTCATGGATTGTAATGTTTCCCCCAAATCCCTAGGCTAGCTATCAAGATTTTTCTCTCATTCCAAATAAAAATAGCCTTATCTCTTTTCAGATTATAATAATAAATGTTCAATTTTTCAAATCTCTATACAATACAGAAATGTATAAATAAAAAGATAAAATCAGCCTCAATATCTCCACCTAGATATAACCACTGCTAATATTTTCTTTTATATCATCCAGATTTTTACTATCCATACAGACTGACTTTTATGAAAACAGGATTGCTTTCAAACAATGCCCATTATCTTGCTGCTTTTACATATTATATTATTAAAATACTTTGGAATATACTCATATACATACAGTCTATCTCTTTAATATACTTTTTCAACATATATACAGGGGTTCATAAAGTTCATGTATAAAATTGCACATAAAATTTATGAACACCCTGTATTTCCTTATTTATTTCCATATTTGAAATACATTTAGTTACTACATTTCTTTTTTGCTACTGTAAGAAGTACTTTAATAAACATTCTTAATATACTTTACTTAATTCACTTCATAAACTTCTACATTGGAATTACTGGGCCAAAGAAAATATAACTCAAAAGATTTGGTTAAATATTTCCAAATTTTTCTCCAAATTGGTTACATCAATTTCCTGTCTCATAAATAGTGTATGAAACATACTGTTTCCTGATATTCTCGCTAACGCTGGTTCTTTTTTTTTTAATCATTTCATCATTTTTTTAATCATTTCATCTTCATTTTAAAAACAATGCCATTTCCAAAATATCAAAAAATACACCTATTTTCAAAGACCTACTCAAATATGGCCTTGAAAGCCACAACATTTTATTTACAACAAGTAGATGATAGTTTAACAGCACTCCTAGATACTTATGATAAATAAAAATACGAGTATTATTCTGGCATCCCTTTGGCGTAAGCCTTTATATTTAGATATCTACAATGACTCTTAAAAGTGAAATTGATAATGGCCATTAACGTAATCTGTATTTCAAACTGAATTTGAGCAACCAAAGTACATTTATCATTTATTCGGGAAAGGCCCACATATGCAAAAATTTAAGCAGAAAGTTAAAGCTTCTCATTTCCAATTTGTCAGCAAACACATCCCAACATTCAAGCATCTCTGAAAGGTGACCTGTTTAGCATCTCTAATAAATGATTTATAGCCCTACATGTTAAATAAAGGCCAACATAGCTGGATCCTAGAAGCTCAGATTCAAAAAATTCATACTGAGTACCACAACTCCCCCCACACACCCCCAGAAAAAGACTGGATCCAAGATTACATTTTAAATTACGGAAGTCTCTGGGAAAATAAATTAACAATAATGATAACGGATGTCACATTTCTCCGAGAAATAAATAACTTCTGAAGTTTCGGTAGTTAGTGCATCACAATTGAATCAAAACTAAGGAACATTTAAAGTCATTTTTTTCTCACTGGTCTGGATGAACAACATCATATCCCATAATCCTGAAAGTTTAATTAAATGTGGAAATACACAAGGGTGACATTCTTGCAAGAAGCTATTTTCTTGCTATTGCACAAAAGTTAATTTTAAAGCCAACCCAGGCAATACGTTCAGAAAAAGCAGCACACTCATCGAATCAATTTAGCAAATGTTGCAGATCAACTTCTAGTTGAAAAATGAAATGAAGAGATCTGTGGATCCACACTTGAGGTCCGTTTCGGCCCTGTGGGGTTGGCAGTCATTTCAGGCGGAGGCATCAAGTCCCACATCTCTGGGGAAAGCGAAAAGCAGAAAACACGGTGACGCCTGAGCAGTCCTCTGACTTGCAATAATAATGACTAATTGTGATTATGAGCCGTGCTACTACGCAGCATTCCTCAGACATAAAAGACCTGGTTGCCACGTCGAGCAGATGTATTGGAATTATTTTCTTTTGGCTTACTTTCTCTTTCCTTTACCACAGAGTTCATACAGCAGGCTGGAGTCATTCTAATCAAACTGGGGGCAATTCCCTTGTAAAATCCACCCAGGTCTTCTTGGCCCCGTGTCTCTGTGATAACCTCACGACACCCCTGCAACACGTGTCCATCCTGAGGACGAGCTCTGGCCGCTTGATATGGGCATGTTGCTGCTATAGCAAATATTGTGGGTGGTGCTGCAACAGACGTGCATTCCACTGTGCCCAGCCGTGCTTCTGGTAGTTACCCATTCGCTGGTTGTCCCTCAACTTTAGCAGTTCATCCACCATAACCTGGAAGGCGCCACGGGATGTTCCGAACAGCCCGGGAATAAACCCTTCATGCAGCCCACGCACACTGTCCTATTTATGTATTTTCGCGAGCGTATCGAACATTCCTTTGTTCATTCTCGCCGCTGCCGAGAATTAGCTACACCAGCGCACTGGAACATCAGGCGAGTTTTTGTTACCCGCGGTGGGTTCGTAAGGCAGAAGGTCGTGGCTCCAGCTCCAGTGGCTGGGTTGCGTTTTTCTGTTGCCTCTATCCATTCACCTCTTCTCTCTGTCTTATATGATTTGATCGCATTGTAAAAGAAAAGAAGAGTCCCCAGGAGAAGCCTGCACCCCAGACATTTGGGGTTAGTCCTTGATAAACTCCCTGTAGCCATTAAGTTTCCCAATGGTAGTCAAGCAATGTAAAGTTCCTCTACTATCACTCTCGGTGAAGCAGATTTTCACCAGGTGGAGCGGGTGCAGAGCGAGGTTGGACAAGACGCCTCTACTCACACCGGCTACCAGGTTGTCACATCGGATGTGGCGGAAGACTGTGCTGCTACGACCTGGTCACCCACTGGCCCTGGCCAGTCACTGGATCCTGCATAGGTGGGGCCAGACGCAGTGGCCGCCACCGTGGGGACTATCCCGCCCAGGAGCTGGAACCGCAGAGGCGAGCTCGCTTCCAGAACGCGCAATAAGCTCACGAAGTTCTTATGAATACTCCCATTCTTTGCCACTCTAGTTTGGTTTAGTAAAGTCTAGGGGGAAACAGCAAAGAAGAGGCAGTGTGGGGTAACGTACACGTTCATTTCCTTGATTTGTACTGTTATTACCTATGTCAAAGCCTAGAAATTGTGACCTTCAAATACGTGCCGTTTATTGTATGTCACTTACACCCCAAAAAGGCTTCATGAAAGAAAAGAACCCCTAAACAAGGCCAGGTTAAAACATTTTTTTTGGTTTGGTTTTATATTTCTTTGGTTATTAGAAAACATAAATATACTTACTATCTTAAATGCTACTAGCTATTAGGTGTTTTTTTCCTTATTGATTTGTGAGTTCCATTTATACGTATATATAAAATACATATACATTTCTATTGTATTTACAATATTAATATACACTATATAGTTATAGAGTTTGTAGTTTTATAAAGAGTTTATACTCTTTCTAAAAATCTTTTCCTAGTTAGCCTATTTCGATTCTTGTGCATTGGGTCACCGAGGTTTAAATATTTATCATACTTTGTTGTATATCATGTTCTCCCATGTATAATGTGCACCCACGCTTTGGGGCCCTAACTTTCAGGAAAAAAATCTTTTAATTCTTTTAAAAGAGAGCTGAAGAGGCCGTTCAGCAACCAGGCGCAGAGCCGGCCACTGCAGAGAAGCTGGGGGTGAGCCCAGGCCACAGGTCTGGACAACCTCAACACCCAACTACCCCCATGTTCCCTCCAGGCCCACCTTGGCTCCCACATTCTCCCATTTGGTGGGAACGTGGCCGCGGCTGCTCCTCTGAGAACCCCAGTGGGTTTATTTCCCAGGAAGCCAGTGTGAGGGGCCAGGGCCGGCTGTGCCCTTTCTGGGTTGCCTCGACTCTCAGGGAGCTGACCCAGTTCTGAGGCCCTGGGAACACTGCCCTGAGGAGTCCTCTCCAATGACACCCTAGTGAAGTCCTCTGCATTTACATTTCTGTCTGGTGACTACCAGTGACTTCCTTGGGCACGTGCAGCAACATCAGAAGGAATGACCAGCCTTTCCCAAACTTGCAAATCCTACCCAGGGGACTGGTTTAAATGAGACTCCTGAACCACATGCACATACGCTGAATTAACTCTCCAGGAGAAAGACCTGGGGGTCCAGTTAGTTAACAAGCATCCTAGAAGGTTCTTCCTATTGGCAAGTTAGAGAAATGATACCAGCTTAACTCCTTGGTTCAGACAAGTCATAGGCTCAACATTACAATCTACCAGCTCACCCACAGACAAGGGTGAGAACAGGAAATGAGAGAATGTGAGGATGAGGGCAGGGACACTTGGCGAGGTCGTGCTCAAATCATGCGGACCACTGTCACCTGTCACTGGGGCGCACTCCTGACTTCTCCGCAGCGGCAGTCTCTGTAACTCGTGCCTCCTGCAAGAGAAAGGGGCATCACTGCGCCATCACTTCTGCCCTCCCTCGGCCACGATCCCAACATTAACCATTGTGTCACTGTCAGCAGAGTGCCCGCTTCCAAGATGATGGCAGCAGGGTCTAGCATAATCGTCTGGGCAGGCTAGAGGCTCCTGCAGCTGAGGTGTCTGCCCAGTGAGGGGATGGCCAGGGATTGGGATAGATGGTGAGGGCACCATTATGAAATTCCAGGATATTATTTTGCATTTGGATATCATTATTGCTTTATACAGTTATACTTTTGATGCATATGGAAGAATAAAAGAATTTAAAACATTTATATAGATAAGAAATTAGTACTACCCATGTACAATGCACATCCTTATTTTTCCCTCAAAAATTTGGGCAAAAACAGTGCATGATACATGGCAAAATACATATGATAGGAAGCTAAATCTATCAATCTTATCCGAAGTTGTCAGGGCAGCATCCTGTAGTTATCAATGTTTCTGAACCCATAACATGTTCCAAAGTTTAAGGTCAAATATGTTTTGAAGGAGGTCTAACCATTGTTTCCTGGTTGCCTATGTTAGAAACTCAATCAGAAGAATCAAGGGGGACTTCAGAGGGCAGGAGGCCGCTCAACTTTGAACCTGTGTCTTGCTAAATGGCAAATGTTCTCCCAACACTCGCAAAGAATCATACACTAGTCTTTACAAACAGCTCTTACACTATGTTAAATCAGAAAATTGAACTTATTTGGCCATTAAGGCCTTCAAAAATGGCAGTTTAAATGGTTCAATTTAACAGGCAGACTCAGGGACATCAGAGATTTGGGACTCTAAATCACTCAGCAACATCAACCTGAAAATAGAGTTGGATTTCATAGATGCAAAGTCCTGTGCACTGGGGTAATATTTTGATCTACCTATGTAAACGTCCTCTGGTGTTGGCGAGATAAAGACCACAAGAACTGCTGCAGCAGGCCTGCCAGAATGCTGTTCATTTCTAGGGCCGGGCACCGGCAAGCCCAGCTCAGCCCATGCAGAGCTTTGGCGCACTGGTGTTTAGATTGCTGACCACCTAGCATTGGCTTCCCTGTTATTCGGTTTCCTCATCGGTACTCAGAGAAAAGGGAAAAGCAGAAGGTGAAGTCTATTCCAAATCAAGGGGATCTGCAACATGAAGAAAGTCTGGGCTTGGGGAGACAAGCACATAGCAGATGACATATTGGTCTTCACTGGGCCACTGAGGGTGCCGACAAGGGAACAGCTCCAGCTTAGAAACATGTTTATAAACAGGAACTGGAGATATACATGGAAACAAGAGAACCAAGAGCAAAGCTCTTCAGAAAAGCAGGATGTGGACACAGTACAGAATGAAGAGACGTGGGCTCCACGGGGCTTGAAGAAATGCCGCAAGGGAACTGTGAGCATGTACAACAACAGGCTTTAACAAGAGACTACAGCTGTCCTTGGGGGCAGGAGGAATGCCTGCCCTTCAGAGAGAGTAGAGCCTTGTTCCTAAATAGGTAGCACTCAATTTAACACTGATTTTAGCAGAGATCAAAGTCAGATTCTGAAGGAAATCTGCAGACTTTATGAAGGCAGAAATCATATTGTCGAAGAGAGGGAATGAAATTTTCTAAATTTTGGTAAGAAATAGGAGTGTTTTAGATGACATTCTCAAAAAAATGAAGCAATTTACATGGACAGTGTTTTTTCCAGGTGACACAAGAAAGTGTCATGATTATAACCTCCTCATGGTGATTACAACCAGTGGACTTTGAAATTCACAAGAGATAAATTTAAGATAATTGAAATGGACTTGGGGGCTACCTAGCAAAGATGAACCTAATGACCCTTGCTCTTTCTCTTCTATTTTTCCCATCCATGGCTTTCCCTCCCTCTACCAAAAGAACACGGATCTCTGCCATATTACTTTTTTTCTATGCTTTTTTTAATCAAAGAAATGATTACTTGCCATTATCTGATACATATCAGGCGGCCAATGCAATCATGTCAGTTTGTCATACTGAGGTCAAAATAAAAGAGCAGTGGTGCTTCAACTGGGCATTGCTTCTTCACAGTTTCAGTATGTGATGTTGTGACTTCATACAGCTTTGTGAATAGTCAAGGAATATCAAACATGGTTGATCAGCCATGGAGTGCCTACATCAGTGATTTTCAACCAGTGTGCCATGAGAATTTTTAAAGACCATTGATTAAATTATTTACCAAAGTTCAAAGTGCAGTAAGTACCTTTTTTACTTCTTTTTTTTTTGATCAACATAATTGAAGTGTGCCACAGAATTTTAACTATAGGTTCAAGTGTGTCATAAGATTTAAAAAATTTTGAAAAGCACTGGCCTAGATTAAACATTATTTTTAGGTATGTTTTTTAGAGTGTTACCAGATGCGGTCAGCATTTGAATCTGTGGATTCTGTAAAGCAAAGGGCCTCCCCAACGTACTGGGCATCACTCAACCCACTGAGGGTCCAAATAGAACAAAAAGGTGGAGAAATGAAGACTTTTCCTCTAATTCTTCCTGCCTGCCCATGGGGGGCTTCTCCTGCCCTCACTCTGGGATTTATACCATCACCTCCTCTGGTTCTCAAGCCTTCAAACTCAAGCTAGAATTACACCACTGGCTTTCCTGGGTCTCCAGCTTGATTGTAGGACTTCTCCACCTCCATAATCATATGTGCCAATATTTTATAATGAATCTCTCTAGAGAGACATACACAGTTGAATAAATGTAGGCACTGGCCACCTACACACACACAGTTGAAAATGCACATAAAACTTTGAATCTCCAAAACTTAACTATGAACAGCCTTCTGTTGAATAGAAGCCTTACCAATAACATTGTCAATTAACACATATTTTACATGTGACAAGTATTATATGCTATTATCTTACAATAAAGCAATCTAAACAGAAGAAAATATCACTAAGAAAATCATAAGGAAGAGAAAATACAGTTGCTATTCGCTGAGTGAAAGTGGATCATCGTAAGGCCTTCGTCCTCATGATCTCTGCACCGGGCAGGCTGAGAGAGAAAAGAGGGGGGTTGGTCTTGCTCTCTGGGGGTGGCAGAGGCAGAAGAAGTGGAGAAGGTGGAAGGGGAAGCAGGAGAGGCGTGCACACACAGTGTAACATTTATTTCTAAAAAGCCACATAAAAATGGACCCACACAGTTCAAACCCATGTTGTTCAAGGGTCAACTATATGTATTTTATCAGTTCTGTTTCTCTGGAGGACCCTGACTAATACAGAGTCTCAATGCAAATTCCATATCCCTGTGAATCATTTATTCATTCAACATATATTTCTTGAGGGCCTGGGCATTGGGAAGAGAACAGAGAACAAAGTAAAGTTCTTGCCCACATGGAACATGTGTTCCAGTGGAATCATATCTTAACTATAATGTTGTATTGGATCCTAGCCAAACATTCCTATCACTACCATTTGGACATAACTACTGAGCAGCATTTTCATAGACAACACCAAAAATCGGGCAGTTTAGTAAGATGAGCACCAGAATTTAATGGAGCAACTTAGGTTTTATTTTGGTCCTGAGTATTTCTCATGCCTGTGACTATCTTACCTGAGTTGGAATACATAGGGGAATCCAGTGGTGCAAGGCAACATTTCTTCACCAATTGGTTTTACTGCCCCTTGAAGAACAGAAGTGAGGCTATACTACTATGCAGACTGCATTTTGACTCAAAATGTAGCATGAATCAGAGATTGTTTTTAAACTGTTCAAAATGGCCTTGCAAAGAAATGTTTTGAGTTTTACCACTACTAATTATCTCTAAGTCAGATTGAAATTGTGGAGCCCAGTATAATGTAACCCTCATTCCTAACCAATGTGGAGGCAGCAATCAATCCCTGAAGCGTAAGCACTCACTTCCGCACACTGTAAATGCCCTGGAGGACACTGCTCAGCAGAGGGTTCCCCAAGAAGGCAAAGGCCCAATCTACGGTGGAAATTTGAATCCAATTTGTACCTACCACAGGAGAAAGCGAGAGGTGTCCCTCAGGAGCCGTCCATGTCCTGCCCACCATCTGCACTGCCCATCCAGGAGGAGAAGGTCCAGACCAACAGTCTCCAGGCCTGAGGAGCTAGCAGTAGAGTCTTTTTACTCCCTTCTGGAGTCTGCTGGCATTCAAAGTGCATACTCTGTGGAAACATGCACCTGGATAAATGGAGGAGACTGTCTATGAATTAAACCAGCCCCAAAGCCATTCTGTAATATCTCATAAAAGTGTACACCCTCTTCTTACCATTTAACTCACAAGTATGTCATAAAAATGTAATAAAATAATTTAGTCTTAAATGGTCTAACACAGAATATATTACATAATATAAGCACTCACTAAATTTGTTTTAATATCAGTTATGGTTATTTAATCTATTAAAAGGAAATGTCTAAACATGCTGTTGCATGGCACAGATGTGATTTCTGGGTTGACATAATGTAGACAATCCAAGGCCATCAATCAAATGCCACCCATCAAAGGAATAAAAGGGAAAAAAGCAGTAAAAGTATCCCTAATCTACATTCAGGTTATTTAACTTCTGAATATAAAGACAAGCTAAAACTGGAAAGAACAAGATGGTTGAGTAGGAGGAATTGCCTTTACACAGGTTAAAAAATATCACCTCTTGATTAGGTAGCCACAACCTCTTTTCTCATATATTAATATTAACCACCACAATTCTTTAATTTGATGCAATCTTGTAAATACACGTACAAGAATAAAATTATAATAATTACATTCAAAATACAATCACAGCAGTAATTATGCTCAATTCATTTGGGAATATGAAAAGCGATTTTGAAAGGAAATATTTTTAAACATCTCAAATTCACTTCTGAAAATGAACCAAATGTTTTAGAAGACATTTAATTGAGCAAGAAGGATCAAAGGCGCTCAGACACGATGGTATTCTTTAACAATCCAAGAGTTTGATCTTTATTGTTACGTTTAATCCTGTCCGTGATGTAACTAACTACTTTTACTCTTCATGAAGTTATTACCATCAGATACACTCCTGTCATTTCTACATTGAGATTTTTGAATTTAACCAAGAAAGTTACTTGTCAAGGACTTAACTGTAATAAAAAATGTTTTATTTGAGGGCATTTTCAGAGAGAGGGTTCAGTAAAAACAAGGACACATGAATTTACTATTGCCAATCGATGAGCTAACTCTTAAAATAGTTTTTAAATGTAGTTCAAAAACCGTAATAAAGCAGTATAATGTGTTTGGATAAGTTATGAGATCATAATTCTTCCCATGAGTCCCCCAAATCCTTCTTTTAATGTTTAACACATTAAGTATTTAGGTAACTGCTCTGTGATTGTAAAGGAAAATATACACTTAATTCCCATGTTCCTAGAGGAAGCTTATTCACGTAGAACAGCGCTCTCCTCTTATAGATTAAGGCCTGTTGCAGATATTTGTTCAATGACTTCACTGTTAATAGGCTACAAAATCGCACTGCTCTATTTTAATCCCCCACAAGGTCTTTTCCTTGGAAATATTAAATACTTGGAATTTTAAAAGCACAATGGTCATAACCATTCACTCTTAATCATGTAGCTTCCAACAGATTCTTTGAGAAGAGTTGAAGTAAATTAAGGATTTCACAGTCAGTGTGTTTTTTTGGGGGGGGTGCAGGGAGCTGATGAGTTTTTAAACTCCAGACAAATTCCCCGCCTCGTAATTTCTCAAAATGCTCTTTTGTTACTCAAGCTTTCCAAAAATCCTAAAAATATAACCTAAAAACTTGATTTGAGGTACGATCACATAAAGAAGCTGCATAAAATGTCTTCTGGATGAGGCATTTGTAAAGACAAGTTTTATACTTCAAGAGAACAAATAAAGCCACCTACATTTTTCAATTTTTTTCAAATTGCAGACTTCGTACCATTTGACAAATTTCCTGGTTTTTTCTATCTCAGTGCCTCATATGTCCATGCAATGGAAAAACCAGAAGACCTCAGTTGCTCTTCAAATAGGACTCACAGATCAGACCAATCTAAATGTCATTAACTTGTACCAGGAGTTCCCAAAATACAATTTCAATTTATGGAAAGAGATTAAAATGTGCGTTTTCATTTATACTGCAGTAAGAAGTCAGTAGTGGTCAAAGGGCCATGAGTCTCAGTTTTATTCTTTATTTTGGAGGTTTATGTGCTAATATTTTGGAGGTTTAAGCAGTTTATGAAGTGAATTTTCTAGACAAAAAAAATAGAGAACTAATCAATCCCTAGAAATTCTCCACTGGAAAGCTCATGAGTTCCTGCTGCCAGACCTTCCAGCTTAACCTGCTCGCAAATCTGTATACCTTTCACCAAACATGACACGAGAGAATCAAAGTAGAACATTTTAAAGGGTATAACTAAAAGAGACCTAAAACCTAAGTATTCTTGACTTCTGTCTCACACACCCCACATCTAATCCATCAACAAGTCCTATCAATTCTTTACATTTAAAACTTTCCCAGGTTGCCCCCTGTTCTGGCAGGTTTGGTGGCTGGAAGGCTATGCACAAGTTAACACAAGCCGTGAGCCTCAGGCCTTCATCACTGCTCAGTAATGTGGTTGTCTCAGCACCGTCACTTTCCACCTCGGCCAAACCCACCTCCCACCTGAATCTCCCTGGAAATTGCCTGCTGTGGTATTATAACACCTGGCAGTGGTAGACTCTGTGCAGAGTTGAGGGCACAGACCATCCTCCATGACCAATGAGAAGCTGTGCTCTGCTGGCAGCAGGGCTGTCCTCTGCCTGGCCCTCCGCACCTGACCAAGCTGAACGGAGAATGCAGACAGGACGGAAAGGACACCTGGGCGCTGCTAGAGGCTCACCTGAAGATGAGGCAGTTTCAGGTGGTGAATACGACTCACCAGCTGTCATCACCTTCGTCCGTACTCCACTGTGTGCCAACAGGACTTTCCAGAGCAGCCTTTTCACCAGGCCTTCCCCATGCCAACCCTGGTTCCACACCCACATCCACCAATTCTGGGCTGTCTGGGGGAAGTCGTAACTGAGAGAATATGACCTAATTTATGTGAGAAATGTTTGCAGAGAGCTAGCCTGAAAAGAAGACCCCCATGGAAAGTGAAAGGTCATCAGGAGAGGAAAAGTGGAAGGCTGAAGCTAAAAAGAAAGGAGAGAAGATTATTTCTCTAGACCAGTGGTTCTCAATCTTCCTAATGCCATGAGCCTTTAATACAGTGCCTATGGGTCGTGACCCATAGGTTGAGAACCACTGCCTAGACTCTGGTCTTGCAGAGAAGTTGCATAAATGCGAGGAGGAATTGGCCACTGAGCCTAAGGCTAAGGACTCTTTGCTCACCTGCCCAAGAGTACTTCTGGGTTGGGTGAGTGTAGATGTAAATTCTCCAATGAGAACACCCTCTCTTTAATGCTGTAATATTCCTGAGAGCATTTTAGTGGCGAAGACTAGTCCTTTGTTGAGCTGATCATAGCACAGCAAATACTTGCCAGACATTTCAGAGCATAACCTAATCACAGGGGAACTGGACAGTGGCTGGACAAACTGAGGGCGACATATAAGCCAGTGGCTTCCTCTTTGGAATCAACTTTATATTTGGACTCTGGGCCTTTCCACTGAGCCCAGACTGGCGGCAGGTGCACTGTGAGTAATTGACATGTTGGAAACTGGAACCTGGAAAGGAAGAGAACTTACCGCTGATTTGAAAGTGTCTTCCGGAATGTGAGCAGAGTCTTCCATTCAATTAGGGCAAGATCAGCAAGGGAGCATCCTTTGCCATCACCTAGAGTCACTGGTCATGAACAAATCCAAACATTGAAAATCTCCAAAATTGTATCACTTTTCTCTATTGCCAGGGCTGAAACTCTAGCATTGCCACCATCATAGTAGCTTCTTAACTAATCTTCCTGCCTCCACGTTTGTCCACTATAGTTTATACTCACAAAACAGCCAAGGTAATTTTTTACAAAATATGAACCAGAGCATACGATTTCTTTTTTGAAAATGACCTAAATACTTTTAATCATACCCAGATAAAATCCAAATTTTCAATATAATCGTATTCAAGCAAAACCCTGGCAGAGTGGGTTGGGACCTTCTTTACTTCCAAGTGCCTCCTAAATAATAAACCTTTTGCTTTCTTATATTAAAATATAAAAATGACAAGAAAATAAAGCCTGCTGCTGTGAGGGCCACTTCTCCTCCTTCCTTGCTGCTCCTCTTCAGACATCCTCATTACTCTCCTGCTTTTGACAAAGACTTTGGCATGTGGCTCCTGGTCTCCTTCTCCACTCCCAGCCCTGCCGTCACCCTCAGGGGCTGCAGTGCCCATTTTAACCCCTGGTATCTGAGGTTTCAGTCCCTTATGTCCAGTTACCCTTTAGGAACTTTCAAACTCTCTAGTTCTACTACGGGCAAAATCGGTTATTCAAATATCCCATGAATTTTCTCCTTTCATCTAGCTAAACTAGTCCCACATCAACCTCATCTGAGATCTCTGTTTCATTAAGCAATCTTTTTACTTCAGATCTATTTTTTCTTAACTTTCTTCCTTATCCATTTCTAATTCTGTGACCTCTAATTTCAATTTCAGCCTTAAAATACTCTAAATTATCTTGTCCTCTATGACCATAATGTATTATAGTCTTTGTATTGGCTGCAGAAAGACATGGAACAAGGCACAGTGAGTCCTCTTTCTACTCATGTTCGCCCACCTAAGCCGGCTCCAGTCTTACCTGGTATTCCAATTATGATGAATCCAAGTCATTCTCCACAGTGGCTTCAACTCTGCTATCTTTGCAACTCCAATCATATCCTTTCTTTCTTGGTATCAGCAGATGACTCCTTAAACAGCATTTGTACAAAACGTTAAAATATAAATGTTCATGGCATGTCAAAAATGTAAATTACTCAATTAAAAAAAATAGAAAGTGTATTAATCACAAATCGGAAGGTTCCTAGCTCAACCTGGCAGAAGAAAGAAAAAAATGCCAAAATATGCATAATAAATATAAATTTATTCATTATGACATAAGTAAATAAAATGACATGACTAAATCCAAATATGTCAGTAACTTTACAGAGAAAAATGGAATAAAATTCCCTTTAAATGGCAGAGACTTCAGATTAGATTTAAAAAAATAAAATCTGGCTGTGTGTCATTTATGAGATATACCTAAACCAAAATGGCATAGACAGGTTAGAAGTAAAGTGATTAAAAAAATATATACCAAGCAGATAATAAACAAAAATGGTGGTACATATCTCTTCATGTCATTACAAATTAACCTCAAAACAAAAATTATCACTGAGGATAGATTTAGTATTAATACATGACAAAGGAACAATTCACCAGAAAGAAATAAAACTTCTGCATTTGTATAAACCTAACATACTTAAACCACAAATAGAAAACTGACAGAACTATAAGGGTATATTTGAAAATCTGTAATTACAGTGGGAAAACAATATATTTCTCTTAATAATACTTATAACATTCCATAACATTTGTAAGACACTACTCTAAGCTCTCTATGTATTAACTTGTTCATTCCAATTTAGCATCTCCACTTATATGTCTAAAAGGCCCTCAATCTTAACATATCCCAAATCAAACTTAATTTTTACTCCAAAAATTTGCCTCACCCACAGTCTTCCCTATCTCAACTGATATTCTAGTTGCCCTAGCCAAAAACCTTAAAGTGATGACCCTTTAGTTTGCCATAACTAAAGCAGCTCTCCAGGATATTCTCAGACCCATCCTCCACAATAACAAGCACAATGCTCTACCACCAAAGTAACTCAGTCAGAAACTTTTGATCAAATTCCAACTTCCACAGTGGCAAAAGGATTTAAAATGTTCACTGAACTTTTGAAAAACTCAATACCCAAAATACTACCAGGCTTATCAATACTCTCAATTAATGTGAAAGGGTTAAATTGTCCTCTAAGAGGCACAGGTTGGCTTACTGGATACAAAAACTGAGGCCAGATATCTGCTACCTGCAAGCATCTCATCTTACCTTAAAAGATAAATATAGACTTAGGGTGAAGGGATGGTCATCTATAATTCAGGCAAATGGAAATCAGAAAAAAGCAGGTGTTGCAAATTTATTCACAGATACAATAGGCTTTAAACCAACAAAGGTAAGGAAAGATAAGGATGGTCACTTCATATTTGTTAAGGGTAAAACTCAACATGATGAGATTTCAATTATTAATATTTATGCACCCAACCAGACTGCACCTCAATTTATAAGACAGACCCTAACAGACATGAGCAACTTGATCTCCTCCAGCATCATAATAGTTGGAGATTTTAACACTCCTTTGGCAGTGTTGGATAGATCCTCAGACCCACCTTAGCCTTCCCAAAGGCCTTCATAACTTTATATTTTCACCAACTATATAGAAAGCGTTTGTTTCCTTATTTAGCCTTACCTACTTTGCTAGTTTTTATCTGTTGGGCTAAAAAAGAGACAAGAATCCTTTCTTATTTTGCATTTCCTTAATTATCCAAAAATGGTGAGATTGGGGTTATTTTCATTATTTATTGGCTATAATTTTACTGTGAATTGTTTGTATCTTTTACTTGCTTTTCTTTTGGGTTATTGTTGATATCTCAGTTTTATTGGTTCAACATCTCTTTCACTATCTTCTGGTAAAAAAAAACCCTTATTTATTGTGGAGAACCCATTCCCTGTGGCCTATGTGAACCATGACCAGGTTTGATCACTTGGGTCCCAGAGCTCCCTAGCCACAGTGATTAAATGGGCATGAAATTTAAGCCAGGCTAAGGAGAGCCCTCAATAGAATTTCTGCTGGAATTACTGGAAAGAAGGCTTTATAGAGATCTCAGGAATCAAGGACCATGTAAGCCTCAACTTGTACCATTATGGAAAGAGTCTGTGTAAGGACAGACTTGAAGGCTGGCAGAAATGGAAAGAGAACTAAGTTCTGATGTCATTTTTCTGGACCCCCTAGATCCAGCTGTGCTTAAAGCCTGCCCTACCTCCAGATTTTAAAGTTTTGTGAGCCAATAAAATCCCTTTCTTGTTTAAGATAAAAAAAATAAAAGAGAGAGAAAAGAAAAAGAAACTCAGCAAAGAAATTTTAGAGTTAAACTTAACTATTCAACATTTGGATTTAACAGACATCTACATTTAACATTTCATCCTAACAAAACTGAATACATAGTCTTCTCATCAGCCCATGGAACATACTCCAAAATTGATCACATCTTAGGTCACAAGTCCAACCTCAGCAAATTTAAAAGAATAGAAATTATTCCTTGCATCTTCTCAGACCATCATGGAATAAAAATTGAACTCAGTAACAACAGGAATCTGCATACTCATACCCTAACATGGAAACTAAATAACCTTATGCTGAATGATAGCTGGGTCATAGACAAGATTAAAAAATACTAAATTTTTTAGAAACAAAATGATAATGAAGACATGAATTACCATTACCTCTGGGATACTGCAAAGGCAGTCCTAAAAGGAAATTTATAGCACTGCAAGCCTTCCTCAAGAGAACGGAAAGAGAGGAAATTAACAACTTAATGGGACATCTCAAGCAACTGGAAAAGGAAGAACATTCCAATCTCAAACCCAGCAGAAGAAAAGAAATAACCAAAATTAGAGCAGAATTAAATGAAACTGAAAACAAAAGGATTATACAACAGAACAATAAACCAAAAAGTTGGTTTTTGAAAAGGTCAATAAAATAGATAAACTTTTAGCTAACCTAACCAGAAAAAAAGAGTAAAATCTCTAATTTCATCAATCAAAAATGACAAAGACAAAATAACAACAGACTCCTCACAAATTCAAAAAATCCTTAATGAATATTACAAGAGACTTTATTCTCAGAAATATGAAAATCTGAAGGAAATTGACCAATACTTGGAAGCACACCACCTTCCTAAACTTAGCCAGAATGAAGTGGAAATGTTGAACAGGCCAATATCAAGTTCTGAAATAGCATCAATGATACAAAATCTCCCCCAAAAAGAAAAGTCTGGAGCCAGATGGCTTCACATCAGAATTCTACAAACCCTTTAAAGAGGAACTAGTACCTATATTACTCAACCTTTTCCAAAATATAGAAAAAGAAGGAATACTACCCAACACATTCTATGAAGCAAACATCACCTTGATCCCCAAACCAGGAAAAGACCCAACAAGAAAAGAAAATTATAGACCAATGTCACTAATGAATATTGATGCAAAAATATTCAATAAGATCCTAACAAACAGAATCCAGCAACACATAAAACAAATTATAAACCATGATCAAGTGGGTTTTATCCCAGGGTCTCAGGCTGATTCAATATATATAAATCTATAGATATAATTCAGCACATAAACAAATTAAAAAACAGAAACCATATGATTCTCTCAATTGATGCAAAAAAAAGGTTTTGATAATATCCATCATCCCTTCATGATCAGAACACTTAAGAATATTGGTATAGAAGGGACATTTCTTAAACTTATAGAGGCCATCTACAGCAAACCTACAGCCAATATCGTATTGAATGGAGTTAAATTGAAATCATTCCCACTTAGATCAGGAGCCAGCAAGGTTTCCCATTGTCTCCACTGCTCTTTAACATTGTAATGGAAGTTTTAGCCATTGTAATTAGGAAGAAAAGATGATCAAGGGTATCTATATAGGATCAGAAGAGATCAAACTTACTCTTTGCAGATGATATGATTGTATATCTGGAAAACACTGAGAATTCTACTACAGGACTCTTAGAAGTGAGAATACATCAGTGTCTCAGGTTGCAAAATCAACACTCATATATCTGTAGCCTTTATATATACCAACAATAGCCAAGCTGAAGAAATAGTCAGGGACTCTATTCCTTTTACAATAATGCCAAAGAAGATGAAATATTTGGGAGTTTATCTAACAAAGGATATGAAAGATCTCTATAAAGAGAACTCTAAGAAAAGAAATAGCTGAAGATGTTAACAAATGGAAAAACATGCCATGCTCATGGCTGGGAAGAATCAGTATTGTTAAAATGTCCATAATACTCAAAGCAATATACAATTTTAATGCAATCCCTATTAAAGCTCCACTGCCATACTCTAAAGATCTCGAAAAAATAATACTTCATTTTATATGCATCAGAAAAAAACCTTGAATAGCCAAGACATTTAGTCAGAAATAAAAACAAAGCAGAAGGAATCATCCTACCAGACCTCAGACTATACTATAAATCGATAGTGATAAAAACAGCATGGTGCTGGCACAAAAAACAGAGAGGTAGATGTATGGAACAGAATAGAGAACCAAGAGATGAAGCCAGCTACTTACCATTACTTGATCTTTGACAAGCTAATTAAAAACATTCAGTGGGGATTAAATTCCCTATTTAACAAATGGTGCAGGGTGAACTGGCTGGTGACCTGTAGAAGACTGAAACTGGACCGACACCTTTCACCATTAACTAAGATAGACTCTCACTGGATTAAAGATTTAAACTTAAGACATGAAACTATAAAGATACTAGAAGAAAGTGCAGGGAAAACTCTTGAGGGAATCAGCTTGGGCGAGTATTTTATGAGGAGGACCCCCCTCCCCCCCAGGCAATTGAAGCAGCATCAAAAATACATTTACTGGGACCTGATCAAACTAAAAAGCTACTGCACAGCCAAGAACACAGTAAGTAAAGCAAGCTGACAGCCCTCATAATGGGAGGAGATATTTGCAGGTTATGCCTCCAACAAATGTTTAATAACCAGAATTCACAGAGAACTCAAACGTATTAGCAAGAAAAGAACAAGTGATCCCATCTCAGGTTGGGCAAGGGACCTGAACAGAAAATTCTCTGAAGAAGACAGGCACATGGCCTACAGACACATGAAAAACTGGGCTCATCATCCTTAATCATCAGAGAAATGCAAATCAAAACTACTTTGAGATATCATCTAACTCCAGGAAGATTATCCCACATCACAAAATCCCAAAACCAGAGATATTGGCGTGGATGTGGAGAAAAGGGAACACTTCTACATTGCTGGTGGGAATGCAAACTAATACGTTCCTTTTGGAAGGATGTTTGCAGAATACTTAGATATCTAAAAATAGACCTGCCATTCGATCCTATAATTCCTCTACTAATTATATACCCAGAATACCAAATATCACATTATAACAAAGATATTTGTGCCAGAATGTTTATGGCAGCCCAATTCATAATTGCTAAGTCATGGAAGAAGCCCATGTGCCCCTCAACCCACGAATGGATTAATAAATTGTGGTATATGTACACCATGGAATATTATGCAGCCTTAAAGAAAGATGGAGACTTTACCTCTTTCATGTTTTCGTGGTTGGAGCTGGAACATATTCTTCTTAGGCAAGTATCTCAAGAATGGAAGAAAAAGTATCCAAAGTACTCATCCCTACTATGAAACTAATTTATAGCTTTCATATGAAGGCTATAACCCAATTATAGCCCCAAAATATGGGGAAAGTTGCAAGGGAGGGGATGGGAGTAGGAAGGGTAATTGGTGGGACCACACCTAGGTGGAGCTTAGAAGGATACAGGTGAAACTTACTAAATGCAGAATATAAAGGTCTTAACACAATAACTAAGAAAATGCCGTGAAGGCTATGTTAACCAGTTTGATGAAAATATTTCAGATTGTATATGAAACCAGCACATTGTACCCCATGATTGCATTAACGTACACAGCTATAATTTGGTAAAAAAAAAAAATTTGATTCTATAACCACCATGTGAGAATGATGATACTGTGTCCTTATTTCATAGAATAAGAAAGTTACCTCAGGACAGTTCAGGGCCAACCAGTGGAAATTTCATTCCCTACCAACATAGATTCAATTCCAGTATCTTAACAAGCAGGGCACAGTACCCCACTGAAAATACGTGTTTCTTCATTTTATTTTAGAAACCCCAATGACAGAGTATCAGCCACAGAATTCAACATTTCCTTTTGAGTTGTTTGAAACCAATTTGGAACACTAATTTTTCTGTCACTACAATGTGATTTAAGGTTTAGATGCTTACTTGAAATCCAGAATTATATAAATTTTCAAAGCCATTTGGGAAATACATGAAATATAATTGTGCTTGTCACCTATAGACTTGTTGTGTTTTTTGTGTGAACAGGTAATTGACTAAATGGTTCCTAGAAAGGAAAGACTGATAATTTACCCAATTCTTTACTAAAACTTATTTATTTAACTAAGGCAAAGTTTATTGAGAAAGACAAAGATAGGCTTCTTTCTTAGAGTAAGAAAATTTACAAAGCAGGAATCCTTCAGCACAGACAGTGCATGGGCCTCCATTGTTATGGAAAGTGGCAAAGAGGCTCCAAGCTTAGCTTTTTTTCTGAAATGATTTTCCCTTCTAAATTGGAGTGCTATTTCTTCATTTTGTCAACTCAGGTTGGAATTTCCTTTTGGATTTAATTTAAATATGATAAAGTTATAATATATTGAATTTAGATGATGTTGCAACCTGTAAATCATATTGATGAAGGTACTGAGCACCTTGGTCTCATGAGCTAAGTGGAGAATTAGCATTAACGAGGTTAGACTTGTGAACCTGCATTCCAGCACTCACCACGTGCCTCTTCTAGCATCTCTTAGAGCAGCTGTTTCCAAGCAGTGAGGTAACAGAGGAAAATCACAGTCGAGTCTGAGAGGAGCACCACAGGAGATTTTAAGTTTTAAAGAGATACCTGATACCTGGAGGACACTATTAGACACTGCATGAGCTATGTAATATTAGCTCAGACTAGTTCAAGTTTAAACATTAGATCATGCTGCATTCCTTTGGATGACACTATGTCTTTAAAAAACTAGACTTTTTGAGTTTGATAAAAAGGAAATACTACACAAATAGTAATATCGCAAAAGAAATGGGAGTGGTTCTTTCTAATATGATTTCAAGGTCTGAGAAGTTGTGTGGTCCCCAGAAGGACAAAATTCCCACTAATGAGTAATTGTGGTTATTTATGACGGAAATAAAAAGTATTGTGTTCACCTTAAAATTATGGGTATTATTTTTTTCAAACAGCTAATGACATTATTAGAACATAGGGTGGTTCCTGTGGCTCAAAGAGTAAGGCTCCAGCCCCATATACCAGCAGTGGCGGGTTCAAGCCCGGCCCTCACCAAAACTACAAAAAAAAAAGATTATTGGGACATAAATGCTTATAAAGCACTGTGCATATAACTATTTAAATGCAGAACTGTTACCTGTTTTATATATACATTAAATAAACTATAAAAAAATTAATTGACATGCTATATCATTTTTTCATTTAAAGTATACAGTTCAGTAGTGTACACACTGGTGTAAACATCACCGAAATCCATTTTATAAGATTTTATTACCATCTCCCCACAAGAGAAACCCCAGTCCCATCAGCAGCAGTTCTACACTTCCTGCCCCCACCCAGGCCTGAGCCTGGGCACTTAATCACTAATCTACTTTGTGTCTGTATAAATTTGCCTGTTCTGGATACTCCATTTGTGAAATCATGCCATATTTGGTCTTCTGATTTGGGGGATATTCTCATTTTAACACTGTAAAGAGTTTCAATTCATGAATGCAAATGTCTTTTCATTTATTTAGATCCTCCTTAATTTCTTTCAACTATGTTTTATAGTTAGTATAAGTTTGTACTTTTTGTTGTTGTTTGAGACAGAGTAAGAGTCTCGTGCCTAGCTCACGGCCACTTTATACTCTTGGACTCAAGCAATGCTTCTACCTCAATCTCCTGAGTAGCTGGGATTACAGGTGCCCACCACAATGCCCAGCTAACTTTTTCTATTCTTAGTATAGACAGGGTCTCTCTCTTGCTCAGGCTAGTCTCAAACTCCTGACCTCAAGTGATCCTCCTGCTTTGGCCTCCCAGCATGCTTAGATTACAGGCATGAGCTACCATGCCCAGCCATGTATTTGTTTATTTATTCATAAATATTTTAATAAGTTTGATGCTGTAGTAAAGGTAATCATTTTCTTATTTCTGTTTTGACCAACATTTCCTTTCTTGTCCCATACCCTGCACCTTGTCAACCTCATTCTCCCCTCTGCCTCTCTGAGTTTGACGTTTAGATTCCCCGTAAGTGAGTGTACAGTATCTGCCTTTGCATATCCAGCACAGTGTCCCTCCTGTTCATCTATGTTATTACAAGTGAGAGCATTTCCTTCTTTTTAAAGGCTGAATAATGTTCCAAT
This sequence comes from Perodicticus potto, assembly GCA_963574655.1. Classification (NCBI taxonomy): domain Eukaryota; kingdom Metazoa; phylum Chordata; class Mammalia; order Primates; family Lorisidae; genus Perodicticus; species Perodicticus potto. Next base: position 52,658 of record CAUYRH010119652.1, read on the forward strand.
GCGTGTGTGTGTGACATTTTCTTTATCCATTCATCTGTTTTATAGACATTAGATTCATTCCATACCTTGGCTATCATAAATAATGCTGCAATTAACATGAGTTGCAGATATCACTTAGAAGTATTGATTTAATTTCCTCATATATGTACCCCAAAGTGGGATTGCTGGATTATATGGTGTTTTTATTTTTAATATTTCAAGGAACCGCCATGGTTGTTTTCCATATGGTTCTACCAATTTACATTATCACCCAAAGTATACAAGTTTTCCCTTGTCTCTTGACTTATGGCTTTTGATAACAATATTTCTAACAGGTGTGCAATAATAATATCTCATTGTGGTTTTGATCTGCATTTCCCTGGTGCTAAGTGATTTTCAGCATTTTTTCATATACCTTTTGGGTTTTTTTTTTTCTTTTTTTTTGTATCTATTCAGGTCTTTTGCCTGTTTTTTGAAATTGTGTTATTTGTTTTCTTGCTCTTGAGGTGTTTTAATTTCCTATATATTTTGGATTTTAAGACATTATCAGAATGTTGTATACAGCCTTTTTTGTTTTTTTTTTTCTGGAGGTGATCGTTTTATTCTATTGATTGTTTTCTTCAGTGTGTACAAGCTTTTTAGTTTGATCCAACCCCATTTGTCTATTTTCACTTTTGTCACCTGCACTTTTGGGGTCATCTCCAAAAAACCATTGCCAAGACCAATGTCAAGAAGCTCTTCCCCTGTGTCGTCTTCTAGTGGGTTCAACAGTTTCAGGTCCTATGCGTGTGTCTTCAATCCATGAGTTGGTTTTTGTGTCTGGTGAGAAATAGCAGTCTTGTTTCATCCTTCTGTGGGTGAAAATTCAGTTCACTCAGCATCATTTATTGATGAGATTTTCCTTTCCCTATTATGTGTTTTACAGTCTTGTCAAACATCCATTGGCTATAAAAAGCTATAAAAACATGGATTTATTTCTGGGATCTGTATTCTGTTCAATTGTTCTTTATGTTTTTTGTTATGTCAGTGCCACACTGTTTTGATTACTGAATCTTTAAATGTGGAACTGTTTCTTTGTAATATATTTGTATATCTTTGTAATTATATTTTATAATTAAATAGTGTAATACTTCTGGGTTTATTCTTCTTGCTCATGATTGCTTTAACTATTTGGAGATATATGTGAAATTTAGGATTGAGCATAGGGGCATGGAAGGAGGGAAATGAAGGAACGGGTCATGGCTGAAGTGCAACAGGCTGTTACTATTCTTACTAAGGTTTAGTAGGTTTTCTTAAATACAGGTTTTCTTAATTATAATATTTAGGACAAGTTCTGTAAACTTTAATTTGGTGTTTTTTGTAATTTTTGGTTGTTGTGGTGTAACCATTGGGGTGAGAATCTAAGGAGGTTCTCATGATGCCATTTTGGAAGTTGCCTTTTGGCCTACAGGAACTGTGGAAAATTACTGTGCTATAGAGGTGCCATGAAAGAATGTTTGGGAACCTCTATTCTAGGACAAGTTATGGGTGTAGATTATATATGATGGTTTTTACATTAAATGAAATATATTTCGTTGATATTTCATGTTTGTTCTGAGGATATATATACATATATATATAATATAAGTAAAAATGGTGTGTAATACTACAGTTATTATTATTGCTTTTAAATAATGTTTCACATTTTACTCCATTGTGCTTTTTAGTTCTGTCTGATGGCAAAAGTTTATCCTGTTTGTAGGAACATGTAAACCCATACCTTTCTTTAAATTCAACATGTAGACTATAAGTATAACCCAGTGAAATAATAAATGAAAATCGAATCTCTTGGATATGAAATGGCAATATGGAGTCCCAGTCCTGCATTTAACGTCTTGAACATTTTGAATTACTTCTACTCCTGTGTTGTTTTTAGTAGAGTTGTTTCCTAAGGAAACCACCCCTGTGATAGTGGCTCTTCGTGTCAGAACTGTGTGCACTCTGTAACGTCTTTGGTTGTGGTGCTCCTGTTCTCCTAATAACTTTGTCACTGTGCTGTGAAGGACTGATAATTTGAGTATGTAGCATATATGGCAATAAAGTGTGAATTGGTGGGATTTAAAAAAAATAAAAAGTAAAATAAAATCTGTTCATCCTTTTAAGTCTATGATCAAAGTAGAAGCCTCAATTCATGGTATCTTTTGGAGATTAAGACCTACTAGAAGCTGATGGCCTAGCACTGACCTTGGGACCAGGTCTTAATACCTGGTCATTATTCACCAGCATGCTCTTGGCTTTAATTATTATTGCCTTATTTGTGTTCATTTAGAAATACATGCCAGTCTATGCAGCTTGATTGTAGGAAAGCTTGTAGTTTGTATGATGTGGAGAGCTTATGGCATTTCATTTTCTTAATTCATGTTAAACTTTCAGATGTTTTACTTGGTGGAAATGGACTATATGGTGCTGAGTGTTACTTAAAACACAATTTCTCTGAAAGAATATTTTCTCGAATACCCTTTTAAAAAAGAATTGTTCGTCTTTTAGTTCTTAATTTACTACCAAGTAATTTTCTAACTTTAGTATACAAATCTGTCATTAAAAAGCTAATACAAGGTTTATTACACTTATTACTGGCAAAAGTATTGCTAAATAATATAATCGAACATATGGTGAGAAGGTTGATGTAACATCTTTGAATTACCTTTAAGCACTATGCAATATTTGAAATTAGGAGGTAGAACCAAAGAAGTACAAAAGGGAATAAAACTGAACATTGGTAGTGTGGGGGAGAGAGGAATAACAGGAAAGGGATACAGGGAATAAACAAGGAGAGATGAAGGGGGGCGTTGAGAAGTTAATACGGCATGGAGAGTGACAATCTCATTTGCATGTATAGTTTGCCTGTCCATCTCCCTCTCCCAGTCATGGGTCATTTGGCCGAAGAAAGAGGAACCCACTCTAACTAGCTAAAATGAAAAGGGGGTTCATTGTAAGGTTACTGGGGAATATTATAGAGTCAATTTGCCAGAATTTTCACTGGGACTCCTGGGAACCGGAACGCTGTAGTCTCTTATCTCTGTCTTTGGGGTCACACGTTTTTTCCTCTTTGTGTCTCTCTTCACACATTTCTTCTATTCACCTCTACAAAATGATTATCTTTTCAAAGCCCTTAGACCCTGTCCCTTAATAATTCCAGTCCACCTGTGTGTGGCTTTATCTTGGCCAAGTACTATCACTGTCCCTTTTTGCTTCACATTGCCCACCCTTTCATTGCCCACACCTCATCGACTCAGAATCAGTGCCCCAATTCCAAATTCCAGCTAGAGAGAGAGAGTATGATTGGCTAAATTTGTGTAAGTTGTCTGTTCTTAGGCTAGTTACTGTGGCTGAAAGGAATAGGTCTGTACTATGTTTGACTGTGTCTATTAGGGTCATAAATGGAACTAGTTCTCTAAGAAGACAGAAATATCGGCATGTCTATTGTGTACAGTTTAGTAAACTCCTTGAGAGAAAAGATCGTGTCTTAATACTTTCTTTTACCAGAACCTTGGGCAGTTTTAAAATGAGTATTGAATAAAAAGTCTTCCCTTGAAGGGCACCTTGAATTTGTGCCTCTCGGGGGGGCATTGTTATTGACAGAAATGAAAAAAAGTTTCCAGTGCCTTCTTTTTTTGTGGATGTCTTCAAGGTATTTTTTGCTTTGGAGCAATGGTTAATCTTTTTTTTGAAAGTGCACGTCTTTGAGCAAACTTGGAGCATACCTGGGATTGGAACAGTAATGACAGTACCACCTGTTTGTGTGGACTAGTAATTCCCAAACTGTTTTAGTAGTGCCTTTATTGCTAAATCTTCCACAGAACACAAATACACGAGATCCATGGAAATGCAATGAATGCGTATATCCAGCATAAAGGCTGAGAGCCGCCCATCAGTCTGCTGTCTTCCATGCGTCCTCCAGTTCTTGAAGCTCCAGAGAACATGATTTTTAATCCATTGCTTTTAGATTAGAGGCAAGAAATGTATTGTCTAACTTGCTTAATTTTTGAATATATTTATACTTCTACGCAAATAAGAATGTCATGCAAAAATATTCTCATTACATGGAAAGGGGTTTTTTTCTTTCTTTTTTTTTTTTAGAGACAGAGTATCACTTTATTCCCTTGGCAGAGCACCGTGGCATCACAGCTCACAGCAACCTCCAACTCCTGGGCTTAGGCGATTCTCTTGCCTCAGCCTCCCAGGTAGCTGGGACTACAGGCGCCCACCACAACACCTGGCTATTTTTTTGTTGCAGTTTGTCTGGGACCAGGTTCGAACCTGCCACCCTTGGTATATGGGGCCGGTGCCCTACCCACTGAGCCACAGGCGCCACCTGGAAAGAGGTTTATTATCTATTTCTTGCCATTGCAAGATGGTTACATAAGCACACGTTTTAAAGGAAGTAGCAGATGCTGCAGTAAACAGGTGAGCATAATTCAGAGTCATCCACTCTCGTCTTTCTCCTGAGCCACAGACACCAGACAATTGTTGGTATAACCACTAACTCTTCTGCTGCCTGTTGTGCTTTTTATTGCCCTCTCATTCCCCAATAAGACATGAAACATTGTTTCCCCCTCAAATGACAGCAAAATGTCTGAAAATTTTACAGTATATGTCACCAGATGTGTAGCAGTGTAACACTGAAACTAAAAAAAAAAAAAAATTAAAAAGTATATTAAAGGATTCTTTGTTTACAAGACTATAATGTTGGAATATAAAAATATTTTTGTATCCTAATAAGTTTGTCAAAACCAATGCTTTGTTGTAGAACTGTAGGCATTAAAATGGAAAAGGAATTTAGAATTCAGTATAAGCACCATGATTGACTAATTAAGCATTTGTTAATCTACAGTAGAATTCCGGTTTTGTTCAGGGTAGAAATGTGCCCAATGTCCATTACCAAGGGTGAGGATCTGAATAACCAGTTGACAGAGGTGAATGGAAGATTCAGCTAATGAATCTTGGCCAGTGAAAGTACCTTCCCTCTAAGGTGCATTTAGAAATATTTGAGCAAAATTTTAGTGTCAAAAGGACCAAGAGATAAAACTAACATTCAATGTCCTTGAGTTGTGTGTGCTAAATGTCCTAGAATATATGAACTTTCCTGCATAACCTAATTTTCCAGCCTAAAATGTCCATAGGATCCCCAGTCGCAGGGGCGTTGGTGTCACCCAGTCACGAGGGTCACATCCCCCTCCTTGTCTAGCTTACTTTTACGTGGTATGGACGTGCAACCCAACTCTGGATAGTGAGATCTAAGGGGAAACATTCCATAGGATGAGTGTGGTGGGAGGCTTCAGGACAAAGTCATTTTCTGTCTCATGAACAATAGACAGCTATGACTTGGGATTTTCACATATATATATCAATTACCTGAAGCTATGGTGACCATTTTGCAACAAGGAAGACCGATGCCACTGGCCAGATTTGGAAGAGCAGGCATATGGTAGCACCTGGTGTCTGCTGATCAGCATGACTAACATGGCTTGTTAACCATACATGTGCCAGACTTCAAGTAACAAGGTCACTGTTGTTACTAGGGTTTTCCGATAGCTATACTTGTGAACATGCTTGTCTAATAGCGCTGTCACTTAGTAATTACATGACTTTGTTCTCACCTCTAATCCCTTGATTTTATCTTTGGAAAAAAAAACAAAACAGGGACCATGAAAGTACAGTTACCTAAAAAAAAAGTTACCTATTTAGTGATAAACTTGAAGTATGAATACATGTTCTCCTGTACTTATCTGGGGTTTTCCTCCCCTTTTGTGAAAAAGAACTGTGTATTTTTTAACTGATTTCATTTGATATCTAGATATAACTTATGAAAATAATTAATATGCCATGACATTATAAACAATATTCTGAATGCATTTCTAAATTTAACTGTTCAACATGTTTCATCCTCTGATTTTTGAAGGTAAGAAAAATGGCAAGTCTTGTTTAATTCTTCTTTAGCAGGTACAAGAAAGTGCAAAGCAGCTGGTTTTATGCATAAAAAGAATAAAGCAAGTCTTCTAATCAGGAAAACTTCTACAATCTGAAATATTTTAAAATTTAAAATATTTGAAAATGTAAAATCATTACTCGTCAACTGTTCACTAAATCTATGATTGAACAAATTTTAAAAATATTTTGCATGGTTTTGCCTTCATAGTAAAAAAATACACATAGAAGCATAAAGCTTCTTGGTATTAGCAATGTCATTATTTTACTATACCACTTGTATGTAAAGAGTTCATCTTTTACAAAGCAGTCATTACATCTTACAGGAAGTTAGCAGAACAGAGAAAAAGTAAGAATATGATGTTTTCTTAGAAAGATGATCAAACAAGCAAGTACTTGCATAGAGTTTTCAGCTCTGTGTACAACATAAAAGGTACAATCACTTACATGTTTGTTTTGCTTGGAATTCTGTTAAAAATAAAACGTTATGCTTGCAGAAGTGTAACATCCATTCGGGGATCTAATAGAGATGTATTGGCAATCTTTAAATAAATCACATTAGCTCAGATTCTGAAAAGGCTGAAGGATGCTTCCTTTTTCACACCCAATAAACAGTCTTAATGACAGCAAGAAAGGAGAGTGAGTTGAAGCTGACAAGAGAGTGATTCATAGTATAATTGATACAGAAAGGAAATCATACAATTTTAGAGCTAAAGGAAGAGATACAAGGGCTTAAGTACTACTGTGTTTATCATGTTTAAATTGTTTCAATGATTCCTTTAAATACAATGTGCTATGGCTCTTAAATTCCACATACATTTTTCTTACTAAAAATAACTTAAATATGTATAAACTTGAAAGTAAATATATATTTTTTAAGCATAAAGCTTTTGTGTAATCATAAAACAAAAATACTAAAAATATAAAACAATATCATTGAAATTAAATTTATTATGGAATATATAATGCTATTTTCCTAAAAAGAAATCATTATTATTGAACTTAATATTAGAAAAATATAGTCTCAGGATTCTTTATTTAATGTTTCCATTTTTTTAAAAAGCAAAAGTAGTAGTATTTATAATCACAGGCAGGTGGGGAACTCTCAGGTTTTGTTTTATCTGACAACCTTTTAATTTTATCCTCATTCTTGAAAGAAGACCAGTTTTACGATTTTAGGTAGACAACTGTTCTCTCTCGGGATTTTCTGCTGTTTCCGGCTTTCCCAGTTGTCATTGAGAAATGTGTGGACTAGTTAATTGAACTACTATAGATCTATCTTTGCCTTTGATAGCTTGAAAATATTCTCTTTCTTTATGTTTCATATATTTTTGGGGTGATTCTCTAGTTTCCTATTTTGTCTCTAGGCTTATATTTATTTTTTATCTTATTTAAAACAAATTAGGCTTTATGTACATATATTTTATATATTATATATTTATATATAATGCATATTTATATATGTTATTCATATGAATATATACATATTTTATAATTTATTTCTATATATAAAATTTTATATACATTTATTTATTTTCATCAGTTAAGGAAAATTCAAAACTGATTAGCTTTTAAATGTTACCCTTTCTTCATTTTTCTCCAGTGACTCCTCTTGAGTGAATAACAGACTTATGCTTTTAACCCTGCAAATATTTGAAACTCCTTAATTCTTCATGTTTGCTTTCTTTGCTGAACTGTGGGTAATGTCTTCAGTGTTTTCTATCTACTTCTTTTATCCTGAATTCAGTTGAGTCTAAGTTAGTGCTTAGCCATACATTGCTATGTTGAACAATTATATTTTATTCCTCCAGTTTACATCAACTTTGATTTGTTTCTACTCTTCCTGGTGATTTTTGATAATAACATATTGCTATTTCTTTTTATTTAACGCCATACATAAGATATAAACACATCATACATAGTTACCTTCTTGTGTCTAGATGTGAATTCTAATATATACTGGGGTAGGAGCCAGTCCTCACACAACCAGCGAGTGTCCCCAGTGCTCAGTGGTGAGAAGGGAATGAGGAAAAGAAAGACAGACAATGGAAGCAGTAGCATTTATAGAGTGGGGGGAGGTCAAGCCCGTCCTGGGAGAGACAGTGAAGGCCTAGAACTCAGATGCACCAGATTTTGTTATTTATCTTGATTAGTTAATGGATGTTTTCAACAACATAAGTCATCTCTGCAGTTTCTCCTGCCCTAATCTGGATTACCCATCCAATAACCCTTAGCTATTTTTGTTACTTTTACTTAAGATACTTATCAAGCACAAACAGGATTAGGGAAACAAAGAAAGTAGGAGCATGGACTTTGGAGCTGGATGCCACCCAGTTAATCCTTTGTTTCCTGCGGGGCAGATAAGTTGACATCTTATTCATCTCCAGGAGCTGGGAGGAGCAAAGCTGAATCCTCCTCTTTCATACCCATAAGAACTGATCTTTCTTGCTCGGTGAGTCAGCTGGCTTCCCAAGCCCTTGCAGGCCCCCATGCTGGCCCTTGTGGACTCCCTGGGGTCCTTTCTGACTGCAGGCCCTTGCAGACCTTTCCTGAAGTCCTTTGATGTTGGTGCCAAGCTGTCTCATGGAATCCCCAGTATGGTGTGTTCGCTTTGGAGGCTGCATACCTGACCCTGATGTCACAATCATTCCATTATTACATTATTCTAACTCTATTTACATAATTCTGACTTCCCTAATGTTTACTCACATATGAGAATAGAATTTCCTTGCTGGCATAAATCAACTTAGTTATTTCTATCAACTGTTATTCATGGGGTCTTGCTTTTGGTATGTTTCTGAGCCTTGTTTATGAGCTCCTATGCGGTATTGATTTTAATCTGTGGGGCTTTTGAAGATGCTTTTGAAGAATATTTCATTGTTTCCGATGAGAAGTTTGGGGAATTACTGACCTAAAGAAATTAGTCCTGTTTAGGGTTTCCAGTAAGATGGGAGAGTGTCAGATTTAATTCTGCCCCCTGCACAGGTGCCGCGTTCAGTTTTCCCTCTTGTTTTTTGACACTGCTTACTGTGTGTGTTGGCTCACTTGCTGGTTTATTGGACTACGTGAAGGTTTCTCTTACGTCCTCTGCAAGCACTGACCTGAGAAAGATTATATTTGGGGCAAAATCTAGTTGTTCAGGTGAGGACATTTATTCAATCCACCAAATAGTTAAAAGTGGAAGTCTTATAAGCTTTGCCAGAAAATTTCAATTTTTAGCTAATTATTAACGGTAATGCTATACAAGTAAATTAGTAGATTTCATGTGTTAAAAATACCACAACTTTGAAAATTTGATGTGTTCATATTCTTATTCTCCTTGAAATATGTTGACCTCTAGTCACTGTAATCTTCACATTAGTCTATTTCTGTGGCCAGAACGATTCTGTGCATGTGCTTCCAAAGCTAACCATTTACATCAGTTTATTGCTCTTTGGGCAGGGCTATGAGAAAGCCGCTCACCTAGGGGCAACCAGTCCTACTTACCATGCTGAGAAAAAGTCTAGGAGCCCTAAAGCAGCCACCAAACCCTTTTTCCCTCTTCCTCCTCTTCTGCTCCTAAGACAAAGACACAAAGGATCTGGCACCCCTGGAAGTTCCCGCCAGAAGACCCCCGACCTGACAGGCAACCTGTAGAATGTGCCCATCCTTCCCAGGGCCCATAGAAAAAGAATCTCTAGGGCGGCATCTGTGGCTCAAAGGAGTAAGGCGCTGGCCCCATATGCTGGAGGTGGCAGGTTCAAACCCAGCCCAGCCAAAAACTGCAAAAAAAAAAAAAAGAGAGAGATTTTTTTTTTCAAAGAAAAAGAATTTCTAGCTGGCTCACCCCCTGCACTGCCCAGGAGGTCCAGTCACCCTTCCCTTTCAATAAACTGGCAGGCCACCATTTATACCTTTCAAAAAAATGTTTTACTTGACCTTTCATTCATTAAAAAATGTACATACTTATTGAATGCCTTACTGTGTGCTAGACTTACTCTTCATTCTATGATTGCAAAGGTTAACAAAACAAAATTCATAGACTTATGGAAGGTATTTACATTCTAGTGGTAGAAGACAGACAATAGCCAGTGAGTACATCAATAAACAGGAGATTAGGAATATGTGAAAGGGAGAGAGTAAAGCAGGGTGATGTGTGGGAGGGTGATCGCTGGAGGGTATAACCGGCTGTCTGGATTGTTTTCTGGGTGACAGCTTTCCTGAGGAGGTTGAAGCTGAGATGATGACCTCGGGGAGGGAGTTTTTAACTTTAGCAATGCAGTGACCCTGAGGAAGAATGGAGCTTAATATGTTAGTGGAACAAAAGAATGTCACTAGGCCTGCTGCAAGGTGAGCTAGTGTTAGAGTATGATGATGTTACAGAGACAGACTTGAGGGAAGATTTCAAAGCCATGGTGATGCAGTTGGAGTGTGTTTAAATACAGTGCAAAGACTTTACAGAGTTGTAACAATATGAGTGCTAATTTTTGCATTTATATTATCCATATAATATATATTTATAACTCATAATTATAAATTAAAAATTGCATTTTGATAAAGTGTAAACTTATAATAATTATATTATTCTAAAATTATATATAATACATTCATAAATATTTTTCATGATATTAAATTATAATTCTTATGGACTTCAATTGTCAAACAGATGCCAGAAAAGGGAAGAGAAGGAATGAGCTAATTAGAAACTTGATATCTTTTTTGATCGTTTGCATCAAAAATTCTTATTATTCTGAGAATCCCTTTTTTTTAAGGCTCATCAAGTGAAGCAATGAAGTGGATAGGAACAAAAATGTGTAACGGGTTGTGATCTATCAGTTGTAAACACCACTACGCCTGGCCCAGGCAATTAGCCTGTCTTTGTGAACGGTGTTGTTGAAGTTAAACTGATGTACCAGTATTTAAAGTGTACCCCTGAACAGTTTGCACGCTCATGCACCTGTGCTCCATCGTCACACCTGCAATGTTAGGAGTAAGATATCCATCGCCCCAAAGCTTCCTCAGGATTCGTTCTAATCTAATCTTCTTCCTTCCCTCCCTCCTAATCCCCAGCAATTACCGATCTGCTTACTGTCACTACTGATTAATTCTGGCACGAAATTAGGATTTTACATAAACGGATTGTAAGAAGCCTCCTCAGTCTGGCTTCTTCTGCCTAGCATAATTATTTTCAGATTTATTTATGTTGTCCCAAGCATTGCCAGATTGTTGCTTTTTTATTATTGAATTGTATTCCATTGTAGGAGTGTAGCAGAATTTGTTTGTTCTGTCCCTTGTTGGATATTTGGATTGTTTTCAAATCTAGGCTGTTACAAATAATAGATACTTTTAACATTTGTGTACAGTTTTTGTAGGATGTGTGCTTATTTCTCTCAGATAAATACGTGGGAGTAAAATGGCTGAACCACATTTCAAGAAACTGATAAACTGTTTTCTAAGATAGTTGTACCATTTTTATTTCTATCAGCAGTGTATGAAAGTTCCCCAACAATGCCTGGTCTTGTCAGTGTTTTTAATTCATCCTAGCAGGTGTACTGTGGGATCTCATTGTTACTTAATTTTCATTTCTCTCTTGACTAATGATGTTGATCATTCTGGAATGATTATTTTTTCTCAACTTAAATATTTGTCTTATTATTGTTTTAATCAGTATGTTGTTTTAGGCAGTATGTTTAGTATCATATATTATAGGAAAGAATAATTATTTTCTTCCCCTCTTTGAACATCATTTATTCATTATTCTGTCCATTCCATGTAAGTTAAATGAGCATCTACCAAGTTCCAAGCATTGGGGATACAGTGAAGGTGAGATTCTGTACCTACTTTCTTTTTTTTTTTTTTTAATTTTTATTAAATCATAATTGTGTACATGGGTGCAATCATGGGGCACAATATGCTGACTTTATATACAATCTAAAATATTTTCATTAAACTATTTAACATAGCCTTCATGGCCTTTAAATCACTGTATGAAGACATTTATATTCTACTTTTAGTAATTTTCACTTGTACCCTTGTAAGATGCACCGTAAGTGTGATCCCACC
>CAUYRH010119654.1:0-19818 GCA_963574655.1 Perodicticus potto
GTGGCGGGCGCCTATAGTCCCAGCTACTTGGGAGGCGGAGGCAAGAGACTCGCTTGAGCCCAGGAATTGGAGGTTGCTGTGAGCTGTGATGCCACAGCACTCTATCCAGGGTGACAGCTTGAGGCTCTGTCTCAAAAAAAATAAATAAAATAAGACAAGTAACTCATTGCTGGTGTTACTTTATGGCAGAGAAGCAGGCCATGGAGAAAGGGTACAGGACAGGCACATTATAAGGTTAATGGGAAGAGCATGGAATTTAGGACTTTTTTTTTGAGACAGTCTCACTATGTCGCCCTCGGTAGAGTACCGTAGTGTCACAGCTCACAGCAACCTCAAACTCTTGGGCTCAAGCAATTCTCTTGCCTCAGCCTCCCAAGTAGCTCGGACTATAGGCGCCTGCCACAACACCCGGCTATTTTTTTTTTTTTTTTGAGACAGAGTCTAACTTATTAACCCTCAGTAGAGTGCTAGGGCATCACAGTTCAAAGCAACCTCCAAACTCCTTGGGCTTAGGCGATTTTCTTGCCTCAGCCTCCCGAGTAGCTGGGACACAGGTGCCCGCCACAACACCTATTTTTTTGTTGCAGTTTGGCCAGGCCTGTTTGAACCCGCCCTCCTCGGTAAATGGGGCTGGCACCCTACACACTGAGCCACAGCGCCACCCAATACCCGCTATTTTTGTTGCAGTTGTCATTGTTGGTTAGCTGGCCCTGGCTGGGTTTGAACCCACCACCTTTGGTGTATGTGGCTGGCGCCATAACCACTGTGCTACAGCACCAAGCCAGAGTTTAGGACATTTTATTTTTATTTTTTTCCATTCATTTGTTTTATCTTTTTCTTTTCTTTTATTAAATCATAACTGTGTACATTAATGCATTTATGGGGTACAATGCTGATTTTACATACATTTTGGAGTGCTTACATCAAACTGGTTAATGTAGCCTTCACCTCACTTACTCAATTGTGGTCTTAAGACATGTTCTTACTCAGGTTGGTCTCAAACTCTAGGCATCCAGCAATCTACCTCTCTCAGCCTCCCTCACTCTCTCAGAGTGCTAGGATTATAGGCATGAGCCACCATAGTAGGCTTTTAAATGTGTCATTTGGTTATCCTCAGAGGCAGGAAGTGTGTTAGATGAGCATGGGAGTGAGGCAGGCACTTCACTCTTGGAGCCCCCTGTCCACAGGACAGCTGGTGACCTCAGAGAGAAAGGGTACCAAGTGTTGGGACCGCAGATCTGCTTAGACAGTGTTAGTTCTCTTCTCTTTCCTTGAAGTTAGAACTTTTCTTGTTCTGTATCACAAACTTAGTACTTACGCAGTTGTGAAGAAGAATAGAATAGTCCACAGAAGGGTCATCTCTTCTGAATCTTATTTTTCCTTTCCCACAGGAAGCTGAAAATACTCTTCGTCTGATGCAGAACAAGCTAAAGGAAGAAGAAAAGCGGCTGCTAAAGAGCGGAAGTAAGGCCATAATTTGCAAACAGGTGTCTATTCTGGACTAGTACTTTTAGCCTTAAAAATATTATTTTTTTTTTAATATTTATTTTGTTTAAAAAATTTTTTCTTTCAGTCCTTTATTGTGATAAGAACACTTAAAGTGAGATTCTGTGTCTTAAGTTTTTATTATCTTTTTTTTTTGAGACAGAGCCTCGAGCTGTCACCCTGGATAGAGTGCTGTGGCATCACAGCTCACAGCAACCTCCAATTCCTGGACTCAAGTGAGTCTCTTGCCTCTGCCTCCCAAGTAGCTGGGACTACAGGCACCCGCCACAACACCCAGTCATTTTTTGGTTGCAGCCGTCATTGTTGTTTGGCGGGCCTGGGCTGGATTCGAACCCACCAGCTCAGATGTACATGGCTGGTGCCTTAGCCTGTTGAGCCACAGGCGCCGAGCCAAGTTTTTAAATGTGTAACACATTGTTGTTGACTGTAGATAAGAAACTTTTCAAGCCTGGTGTGGTGGCACATGCCCTTAGTCTCAGCTATTTGGGAGGCTGAGGTGGAAGGATCTCTTGAGCCCAGGAATTCAAGATTACAGTGAACTATGGTGGCACCACTGCCCTCCAGCCTGGGTGAAAGAGCAAGACCCTGTCTCTAAAAACAAAAAATTTTTTCAAAAGCAATTTTTTATTAGGTGCTATTTGAATTCACTCAGGAGACTGGTTTAAATTGCATAGCATTTAAAGTCCATTTCATCCTTGTGCCATTTAAAATAGTGTTTTCCCCTGTTTAAATGATGGCTTGAATTACATATAACTTAAAGAAAACTTGGTCCTAGAGGTTTATAGGTTTTGTACTTCAGGGCAGAGCGATGGACAGCAAATGTTCAGAGTTAGTGGGGCCACACGTGTTGTAGGATGGCCCACTAGGAGCCAAAATTGCTCAGCTAGGTTCTTGTAGTGAAATGGGGATTACCCACGTATAAGGGTTCTGGGGAGGAGTGCTGTTCATGGCTGGTTTGTACTCTTCATCCATGACCTTCCCCAAGGTGTCAAGTCCATGTCGGGAGCAGTAGCAACGTGTGATCTTCTTGCTGTACTGATGGCTTTGTTGCTGAGGGGTACTGCTTTTCTTGCTTATTGCTTTTTCATGGTGAAATATTTTATTCTCTCTCATGTTGAGGATAGTATCCTTGGGGCCCATTCACTCTCAGTTCCTGTCTCTCTTTGCCTTTTCCCTTTGTGTTTTTCTCCTTTTTTACCTGCTCTATGACTCTTTCTTCTGAATCTGGAAAGAGAATAGGGACTGCTGGGAAGTTCTCTAGTGGCAATTTTAGGAGATTGAAGGGCCTCTCTGAGCAGCCCCTGATCTGTTTAGTTTCATGTCAGTCCTATGTGATAAGCCTGCGTGGAGTTTATCCCCTCGCAAGAGATGCCGCACAGGTCAGAGTCCTGGTTGGTTGATTGCATCCCAGGCTGCCCTGACTGTGAAGACCTGTCACACTGATCTTGCTTTATTCTTCTGAACTCAGACTTTAATTTGGTGATTTGTAGGTCTGGGATCTCCTGAAGGACCCAAATTCTTGAGGATGTGTGATTTAGATTTTTTGCAGAAATAAGTTGCACTTTAAACTAACATGATGAAAGGAAGTGTTTACTTAGCTTGAGATGGGCAAAGAAGTCAGAAAAATATTTATGAAGGACTATTTTCTATTCTGGTTAGCCCTAAAGTTCTTGAGATGCTTGTCTGTCTTTCCTTTTTTTTACGTATGGGACCATTGCCCAGAGTATTAGGATACAGGAGATACATGAAAGACTTCTGAGTTTTTCTCCATTTGTGAAACTGCTGAACAACAGAAATCTTGTGGTACAAAGCCATGAATTAAAGGCAAGAATGATCAAAAGCCAAAGTCAGAGAAATTATCTTGTTCAGCCTGTTCTGTAGGCAGCAGATTCAGCCCAACAAAATATTATCTGTTCTGGGTACTAAATACACAGTGGTGGACAAGACAGGATCCTCGCCTTGGCTGATCCTGCATTCTGGTGAGAGGAGACAAGTAGGAAGCAATAAGCAAGTCAGATGTGTGTGTAGTATGTGGAAGGAGGCTAGGAGTGGCTGATGGAATTATGGTTTTTGTTGTTATTGTTTGTTTTGAGACAGAGCCTCAAGCCGTTGCCCCGGGTATAGTGCTATGGAATCACAGCTCACAGCAACCGCCAACTCCTGGGCTTAAGCGATTCTCTTCCCTCAGCCTCCCGAGTAGCTGGGACTACAGGCGCCCGCCACAATGCCCAGCCATTTTTTGGTTGTAGTTTTCATTGCTGTTTGGCAGGCCCAGGCTGGATTCAAACCTGCCAGCTCTGGTGTATGTGGCTGGTGCCTTAGCCACTTGAGCTACAGGCGCTGAGCCGGAATTATGTTTTAAATAGGGGTTCAGATAGGCTTCACTGCCCCAAGACTAAGTCAGAGCTGGAGAGAGAGAAGTTGCCAGATGAGGAAGGTCCCAGTGTTGTGTGAATGATGCATGAAGCGAAATCACAGAGAATAAGACTTGTTTTTGAAATGTTATAGAATAAGGGAGGCCACAGTTCTCTTAGGCATGTAGCAAAAAATCTTCATTTTATCACAACTTACATAGGCAGTACTGCACGTACACATCATAAATTAATAATCTAATAACTCAAACCCCAAGACCCAGGCCCTAACCACTTGGCGTTAGGATGTCTACTGCTTACCGGATAACACTTCTAACCTTATCTAAAGTTGTTCTTATACTAAGTAATTAGAAGTAACATACCATAAGCTCGGTGCCTGTGGCTTAATGGCGGGCTAAGGCGCCAGCCACGTACACCTGAGCTGGCGGATTCAAATCTAGCCCAGGCCGCCAAACAACAATGACGGCTGCAACCAAAAAATGGCCGGGTGTTGTGGCGAGCGCCTGTAGTCCCAGCTACTTGGGAGGCAGAGGCAGGAGACTCGCTTGAGCCCAGGAATTGGAGGTTGCTGTGAGCTGTGATCCACAGTACTCTATCCAGGGTGATAGCTTGAGGCTCTGTCTCAAAAAAAAAAGAAGTAACATACCATAAAAACCAGAGCTCTAGAGGATCAAATGGATACAAATGCAGAACTCTGGGGATCAAATGACTGCAATGCTTGACTTTTAACAGACCATCTGGAGGCAGTTATCCATCTTTAGGGAGCAGACAGGAAATTCCTTCGATATGCAGAAACCTGCTTGCAGGCTCTGCCTCCAACGTGACCAGGTCTTTAGTCACCATGGAGTTCTATCCAGGTTTTTTCCTTTCTAGCCCACAAAGACTTCAAACTTACACTCACAGAATGAATCTGTATAAAGGCTTCTCGCCTACATCCCAGAAAGGCCGGGAGCCCAGGAGCCACATGTTTAAAGTGTGCTCACCTGATTACTAAGGAGGAGCCCACCTGGGATTTAGTGATGGGGGTTTGTTTGGCGTAAGGGACTTGAGGAGACTGAAGTTTGAGCAACATGGGGAACAAAAGAGGTGATTAGAGATGGGACAATGCCATTAGGGGCTTAGACGCTAGAAAGGCCAGTGCTTTGTTCAGATGCCCTGTCATAAAGTAAGAAGCACCCCTTCATCTTCCTGCCAAGTCTGTCCCTCCTCTGCTAGAGAGCACAGCTCTTCCCTCCAGGGCTGGAGAAAGCTGAAACCAAACACTCCCTCTGTGTGCAGCTAGAGTTAGTTACCAATCCATTACCCCCTCATAGCAGGAACAAAGCAAAACAATTTCTTTTTAGAGATAGGGTCTTGTTCTGTCACTCAGACTGGAGTCCAGTGGCACAGTAATAGCTCACTGTAACCTTTAACTCCTGGGCTCAAGCAGTCCTTTTATCTTGGCCTCCCAAAGTACCGGGATACACAGGCCTGAGTCACCATACTTGGTCTTGGTAGACTAACAATTGCTATATTCCCAAGCTAACTTCTTAGTCTTCAGAACTGCAACTGCAAACTTCTTCAATACCATTTTTCTAAAACCTGCTTAGCTCTGTGGGTGCAGCTATGTTAGATGGTGGGAAAGCTTTTCCTCACCCCTACCTCCCACTTCGGAAATTCGCCTTTTCTACATGTAAGTTTCCTTTAGGAAATATTCCACCTTTAGGCACAAGACTCCAAAAAAGTATTAAGAAATTAATATAGTCAGGGTGCAGTGGCTCATGCCTGTAATCCCAGCTCTTTGGGAGGCTGAGGCAGGAGGATTGCTTGAGCTCAGGAATTTGAGGCTTTAGTGGGCTATGATCATGCTACTACACTCCAACCTGAGTGACAGCAAGATCTTGTCTCTAAAAGAAAAGGTATTGCACTGAAAATGACCTTCTAAAAATATGTATCTTTTTTTTTTAAGAGACAGAATCTTACTTTGTCGCCCTCGGTACAGTGCCGTGGTGTTGGTGTCACAGCTCACAGCAACCGCCAACTCCTGGGCTTAGGCGATTCTCTTGCCTCAGCCTCCCGAGTAGCTGGGACTATAGACACCTGCCACAATGCCTGGCTATTTTTCTGTTGCAGTTTGGCTGGGGCTGGGTTTGAACCTGTCACCCACCATATATGGGGCCAGCGCCCTACTCACAGAGCCACAGGCACCACCCTAAAATATATATCTTTATGATGGAATTTTTCCCACTAGAGAACATCATGCACTTTAGTTTTTTTGTTTGTTTGTTTGTTTTGTTTCTTTGTTTTGAGACAGAGTCTCTAGCTGTCACCCTGGGTAGAGTACCTTGGCGTCATAGCTCACAGCAACCTCCAACTATTGGGATCAAGCGATTTTCTTGCCTCAGTTTTTCTATTTTTAGTAGAGATGGGGTCTCACTTTTTGCTCAGGTTGGTCTCGAACTGGTGAGCTCAAGCTCAGTCTTCCAGAGTGCTAGGATTACAGGCATGAGCCACCGCGCCCTGCCTGCACTTCAGTTTTCATTGCTAGTTTCTTGACATTACTCTCTCTCTTTCAGGACAGCTCCATACATGCCATTCCTAGCCGTGGCCTCCTTTTGCCTCCATCTTGTTTTTTTGTGGTCTTTTTTTAGCAGGCTCCCCTTCCTCATCTTTGTTACGATCTAGGAGCTTGAGTTCTGGTAACACAGACTAACATTAAACAAAGAATGTTTCCCCAAACTAACCAAGCACATTGACAGCTAGCTAGTTAATTTAAAATTTTTATTTATTTATTTATTTATTTATTTTGAGACAGCTTCACTTTGTTACCCCTGATAGAGGGCTGTGGCGTTATAGCTCACAGCAACTTCAAATTCTTGGGCTCAAGCGATTCTCTTGCCTCAGCCTCCTGAGTAACTGGGATACAGGCGCTCCCCACAGTGCCTGGCTATTTTTAGAGACAAGGTCTTGCTCTTGCTCAGGCTGGTCTCAAACTTGTGAGCTTAGGCAATCTACCTGCCTCAGCCTCCCAGAGTGCTAGGATTAAAGGTGTGAGCCACCGCTCCTGGCCAATTTGAAAAATTTAAAAATTGTTTACAGACTATAAATAGCGTTTGTAACTAATACATCTGACTGAATTTTTTCTTATTTTGCAAATTTGTTTTAAGAAAGATAAAAACGGGGCGGCGCCTGTAGCTCAGCGAGTAGAGCGTCGGCCCCATATGCTGAAGGTGGTGGGTTCAAACCCAGCCTCAACCAAACTGCAAAAAAAAAAAGAAAGAAAGAAAGATAAAAACACAGCCCATCATTGTCTGCATTAACTCTTCACTAAGTATCTACAGGCGCATCCCCAGAGTCTCAAAAAATCTAATGCATCAAAAGAAAGCCTGTGTGTAAATGAATTTTGTACATAAGCCTTACTGGACAGAAGCTGTTTAGTTGTAATGACGAAGCCACTCTTGTTTTGTTTACTTGTGTTCCTTCCAGGTAATGATGGCTCAGACATAGAGATCCACGAGGACGATGAGTCCGACAGTGAACTGGAAGAGAGACGGCTGTCCAAGCCACGGACAGCCATGGAGGTGCTCATGCAAGGTACCGTCGCTTCTTTCACTTACCCTCCTCTGTGTGCCCTGTTCACAGAACACCGTGGCCAGAATCCCGTCAGGGCTGCTTAGTGTTAAGGGTCATAAGCACACTGAATGGCGCCTGGAAGCGCCTCCTGCCCCAGGTTTATCCTGCCCTATCGTTTATGAGGATTGGCCCTTACACTGCTCAGTGGTCATCTTTGCTGCTAATACTCTTACCTGTGGTCTTGCAAATGCTTGGTTCATACTTGTGGCGTGGCATTTGTCACTGAGGGGGTGGGAACACATTGCCTTGCCACTGAGCTATTTAATCTACCTGTTTCGGGTCCTAAATTGTTCAGTGCGATTACATTCCTTATGGTCCAAGAATTTAGTGCACAAAGAAGGGAATTGAGTGAGCATCTCAGCCTTTAAAAAAATATTCTTCTAATTTCTTTCTCACTACAAAAGATACAAGCAACACAGCCAAGTCTAGTGGCACAACTGCAATCCCAGCTACTGAGGAGGCTGAGGCAGGAGGATCACTTGAGCTCAGGAGTTCAGGGCTGTATTGTGTTAACGATCATGCCTGCGAACAGCTACTGTACTCCAGCCTGGGCAACATGGCAAGACCCCATCCCTTTACAAAGAAAGGTTTCAAACAACAAAACGTGGAATAAACATGAATGCTCACCAGTGGTCTTCCTCATTTCCCACTCCTACCCTAAAGAGGTCATGGCTAGTGTTTGGGCATGGGGGTGCCCATACAAATAGCCTTTCTGTGTGTACACACATATGCATATGCAGGCATATGCACTTATATAAACAGACACACACACACAATAAACATAGATACAAAGATCACCTAAAAAGCAACCAGACTGTACATATGGTTCTTGCAACTTGCTTTTGTTTTTTAAAATTCCATATAGTGAAACTCTTCTGAGCAAAATATAGTTTTGCTTTAGTCTTTTTGATGGCCGTATCATATTCCATAGCATATCTATGCCCATAATTTACTTCGTCATTCTCATATCAGATTTCCTTTCTTTCCCTTGTATATATGTCTTTCTGCATATCTGCCAGTGTTTCTTTAGATGGCATCATTAAAAGTGGAATTCTGGGCTGGGTGCCGTGGTGCACACTTATAATCTTAGCACTCTGGTAGGCAGAGATGGGGGGATTGCTGGAGGTCAGGAGTTTGAGACCAGCCTGAGCAAGAGTGAGACCCCATCTCTAAAAAATAGCCAGGCGTTGTGATGGGCACCTGTAGTTCTAGCTACTCAGGAGGCTGAGACAAGAGGATCACTTGAGTCCAGGAGTTGGAAGTTGCTGTGAGCTATGACACCATGGCACTCTACTAAGGGCAACAGAATGAGACTGTCTCAAAAAAAAAAAAAAAAGGTGAAATTCTTTAGTCAAAGATCCTGTAAATTTTATTTTGGTAGATACTATTATACTAAATTTCCTGATAACCATTTCTTACGTACTATCTGTTAATGTTTGGAGCACAGTTGCATCTTTAGTATATAAAAATTTCTGGGGTAAAATCATCTTTCTTTTATCATATTACATTACCTTTTATTAGTAACTGCTTTCTCTCATTCTTGGCTCAGCTATTTTCATTTATTACATTTTACTTTTTTCTTTTTCTTTTTTGAGACAGAGCCTCAAGCTGTCACCCTGGATAGAGTGCCGTGGCATCACAGCTCACAGCAACCTCCAATTCCTGGGCTCAAGCGAGTCTCTTGCCTCCGCCTCCCAAGTAGCTGGGACTGCAGGCGCCCGCCACAGCGCCCGGCCATTTTTTTGGTTGCAGCCATCAGTTGTTTGGCGGGCCCAGGCTGGATTCGAACCCGCCAGCTCAGGTGTATGTGGCTGGCGCCTTAGCCCACTGAGCCACAGGTGCCGAGCCACATTTTACTTTTTTCATAAGATAATTTTTTTTTTTTTAGATAGAGTCTCATTCTGATGCTCTGGGTAGACTGCCATGGCATTATAGCTCACAGTAACCTCAAACTCTTGGGCTCAAGTGATCCTTTTGCCTCAGCCTCCCAAGTAGCTGGGACTACAGGCATCTGCCATAATGTCTGAATAATTTCTCTTTTTTTTTTTTAGTAGAAGATAGGGTCTTGCTCTTGCTCAGGCTGGTCTTGAATTCCTGAGCTCAAGCAATCCACCCACCTTTGTCTCCCAGAGTGCTAGGATTATAGGTGTGAGCAGCCTTCATAAGATAATTAGATGGTCTGGTTTCCTTTTTCTTTTACTTTTCAAAAGCTTGATGACATAGGAGTTAACAATTATGATTCCCATTTGGCAGATAGGAGCTAGGGCTATAAAAATGTGTGTGATTGGCTCAATATAACCTAGTAAAGGCACTGGTTCTCTTAAATTCTGCTGATCATTTAGCCTGTAAAGTAAAATCACATGGTCCATTTCTAAAAACTATAAATAAGGACTTCAAACAACACAGGATCTTCCCTTTTGTTTGACCAGAGAAAGTTTGGGTAAGTAGTGCCAGTCATCTGTCTCCAGGTCTGTTTTTAGCCGACTTCTCTCTGTGCTGCCTTTTCCCCAAAGCTTGGGCCAGTGGTCAGGGTTATTCCTTTCTTTGCCTTAGACTATGAGTCCAGCTTTCTATCCAGCTCACCTCCTTGCCCCTGGTAAAGGGCAGCTCCTGAGGTTTATTTGTTTTTTGTTTTGTTTTAGCAGAAATCACATCTGAACAATATTGACAACCAGAGGAGGAATGAGGAATCCTTTAAATAATGGTGGTGTTTGAAAGATGAACTAATTGTTGCATTTAAAATTTTTTCTTTTTGGTTCAGCGCCTGTGGCTCAACGGGCTAAGGCGCCAGCCACGTACACCTGAGCTAGCGGGTTTGAATCCAGCCTGGGCCTGCCAAACAACAATGACGGCTGCAACCAAAAACTGGCCGGGCGTTGTGGCGGGCACCTGTAGTCCCAGCTACTTGGGAGGCGGAGGCAAGAGACTCGCTTGCGCCCAGGAATTGGAGGTTGCTGCGAGCTGTGATGCCACGGCACTCTATCCAGGGTGACAGCTTGAGGCTCTGTCTCAAAAAAAATAAATAAAATAAAATAAAATTTTTTCTTTTTGAAGCTCAGATTTCCAAGTATAAGGGAGAATATATTTCTTTTTCAGTAGATAGCATACCACTTCCACTGTATGGAACTAATAATGGGGTTCAATGATTTTTCTTAAAACATTTACAAGGTACATTTCTTTTTTTTTATTTGAGACAGAGCCTCAAGCTGTCACCCTGGATAGAGTACCGTGGCATCATAGCTCGCAGCAACCTCCAATTCTTGGGCTCAAGCGAGTCTCTTGCCTCTGCCTCCCAAGTAGCTGGGACTACAGGCACTCGCCACAACGCCCGGCCATTTTTCGGTTGCAGCTGTCATTGTTGTTTGGCGGGCCCAGGCTGGATTCGAACCCGCCAGCTCAGGTGTACGTGGTTGGCGCCTTAGCCCATTGAGCCACAGGCGCTGAGCCTACAAGGTACATTTCTTTTTAGGTTTGGTTTTGTTTTGTTTTGTTTTTTGAGACAGAGTCTCACCAAGTCACCTTCGGTGGAGTGCCATGGCGTCACAGCTCACAGCAACCTCAAACCCTTGGGCTTAAGTGATTCTCTTGCCTCAGCCTCCCAAGTAGCTGGGACTACAGGCACCTGCCACAACGCCCAGCTATTTTTTGGTTGTAGTTGTCATTGCCATTTGGTAGGCCCGGACTGGGTTCACACCCACCAGCTCCGGTGTATATCACTGGCACCCTAGCCACTGATCTACAGGCGCTGAGCCATGTCATGTGTTTGTTTTTTTAATTCATGATTTGTGCTTATATTTTATTGCCCTGTTTCTTTTTTTCAAATTGAAAATACAGAAAATCCATTACTGTTGGTTGACAGTTCTGATTAGCTGGATACTGCCTAAATAAATTTTTTGGTATTCTTCCCATTTTCAAAACAAATCTTGAATGCTATTTCCTACCTTATTTTCCAAGTATTTTTTAATGATTTCTTCATGCTTTTCTTCTCAGGGAGACCCAGCAAACGAGTTGTGGGCACAATGCAAGGTGGAGACTCCGATGATGAAGTGAGTCCCAGCCAACTCCCTTCAGCAGTTCTGTGCTTTCTGCTTTTGGACTGTCCTCACAGACTAACTGAGTTGCTGCCAGCAGCCAGGGAACTGTCTGTTCTCTGTTCTCAGCCCAGTCCATCGCTTGATTTGCAGCAGAGTTTGGCCTTCTAAGTGCTGGACTTTTTCTCTGCTTGTTGAGGGCTCATTTCTTTTCAGATGAATGTGCTTGTTCTACTTTTTTTTTGCCTTCTCACTGTTCTTTCCATTCTCGCTTTCCAAAGACGGAAGCAGCACCAGCTCTCTTAGATAAATGCAAGACTTCCAGCTCCAAGAAGCAGGTTGGTTTCCTTTTTACCTCATCCACTTGTTGGTATGTCAGCCTGCTCAGGGCCAGCAGAGAGTCTCTCCCCAGGAGTGATGCTTCCTCTCTCCTGGGCAGAAAGCCACTCAGAGTGGATTACACAGTGTGAGATGGAATCAGCTGAAGGTCCCCAAGTAAGCACTGACCCAAGAGATGAGAAAGCTATGGCTGAAGGCTTATCAGGCTCTTCTGCTGTGACCTAGAAAGGAAGGGATAATGCTGCAGGGTACGGTTCAGGACGAGGCCTCTCTTCTGCTCCATTCTGGGGAAGGCATATGGAAACAGTGCTCTCCCCAGACCTGGTCTCGGGGAGGCTGGGTAAGAGGGGGAAATGTCAGATTACCAGTGCCCTGAGCTTTATTGAGTAGATAACTGACTAGAGGAGAACAGGGATTCTCGGTGTTATCAAGTCATCAGGACTTCACTGTCACTCAGCCTTCCCTCTTTGTCGCAGTCCTAGGTGCTGCTTAGCCCACAGGGTGCCAGAGAACGAGGCTGAGACCTGTCACATCTCCCTCGGGTAGATGTGCCCTGTGTTGGGCATGGCACTAGTGGCAGTGCAGACACAGAAACAGGCCTTATGTTCTTGTGCAGATTCACTTGCCCACAGGGTACACTGTTACAGAAATTCACAGGAGGGAGAGTTCACTCAGGTTTTCTAGGCAGAGTGCACAGAGAAAATTAGGCCTTGAATTTATAGGAGATGGTCTGTAAAGAGGCAGGGAGACCACCTTAAAAATACTTAACAGGGTAAAGCGTGGATGGTTAAATAGCTTCTGTCCATCTTACCCATCTAACATGGAAATAGAGTCTGGCTTAGGAGCTGGTGATGCTTGGAAAGAGCCATTGTCCTTCATCATCCTTCCCTCAGTCATTTAGCAGGTATCTAGTGAGTGGCTGTCACATGCCAGGCACTGTTACAGATGATGGGGAGCACAGCAGGGAATAGAAAGAAACAGGGGCCCTACTTCACACAGGTTCAGACACTAGTGGTTGAGCACACGTGTGAGGGGTATGAGTTGTAGACAAGAAGTAAGTTGGGAGAGCTCTGATACGGAGATGTTTGGGCAGAGGCCTGAGTGGAAGGAGGGAGTGAGCCATCCGGCTGAGGTGGAGTGAACTGGCAGGAGAGAGAAGCAGCAAGGGCTTCACAGAGCTGCACAGGATGCAGTGAGGACTCTCCATGTTCTCCAGTATGATGGGAAAGCACTTGGGAATTGTGAACCCAGAAGGGCCAAGAACTGATTCACCTTTGAGATAAACCAGTTAGGAGGCAACTGTAGTCCTATAGGTCATAGGTGATGGTGGCTTAGCCTAAGGAGTGACACCAGAAGGTTTAGGAAGTGGTCATATTCGGGATATGTTTCCTAGGTCAGAGCTATCAGGTTTTGTTAATTGGTTGGACATTGGACTAGGCATGGTCTCTTATGCCTGTAATCCTAGCGCTCTGGGAGACCAAAGCAGGAGGATCACTTGAGCTCAGGAGTTCAAGACCAGGCTGAACAAGAGCAAGATCCCGTCTCTACTAAAAATAGAAGAATTAGCCAGGCATCATGGCAAGTGTCTGTACTCCCAGTTACTCAGGAGACTGAGGCAGGAGGATTCCTTGGACCTAGAAGTTTGAAGTTGCTATGAGCTAGGTTGATGCCATGACACTTTAGCCTAGGCAACAGTGAGATTCTTGTCTCCAAAAAAAAAAAAAATGTGGCGGTGCCTGTAGCTCAGTGGGTAGGGTGCTGGCCACATATACTGAGGCTGGCAGGTTCAAACCCAGCCCGGGCCAGCTAAAACAACAATGACAACTGCAACAAAAAAAGTAGCCAGGCTTTGTGGCAAGCGCCTGTAGTCCCAGCTACTTGGGAGACTGAGGCAAGAGAATCGCTGAAGGCCGAGAGTTTGAGGTTGCTGTGAGCTGTGATGCCATGGCAGTCTACTGAGGGTGACATAGTGAGACTCGGTCTCAAAAAAACAAAAACAAAAAATATTGATTGGACATTAGGTGTTAGAGAAAGAAATAGAGGATGCTTTAGTTGTGATCTAATCGACTGAAAGCAGGGTTTTCATTTCCTGAGGTAGGGCCAACTTGAGGAAGGGGCTTGAGGACACATCCAGAGTTTGGTTTTTGACATTTGCCTGGTAGACGTCCACATGTTGAGCAGCTGGTCAACATCCAGGTCTGGTCTAGAGTCCAATTTTGGGAGCCATCCCTAGTTAGGTAGTATTTAAGCCACAAGGATAGATGTGATAGAAGGATAGGAAAAAAAGAGAGAGAAGCCCTAAATCCCGAGCTGCCCCTTCACTGCAGGGCTCGGGAGGAGAGGGTCAGGCCAGGGAGACCGAGCAGTGAGGGGCACCTAGACTAGAGGCAAGGCTCTGTGGGTGGAGAAGATGGATTTCAAGGAAGGAGGGGGTGATGCCACACAAGCAAGAGGAGGGCTGAAGATTACCTGCTAAATTCGAATCCATTGACTGTTTCAGTCTTGGGGGGCTCGTTAGGATATACTAACTGGTTAGCGGCAGTGAGAGGACAGAAGAGGAACAATGAGTTCAACAGCTCACTCGGGTTGTGCTGGGAGGAAAACAGGCGGAGTAGCTGAAAAGGAAGGTGAGATTAAGTTTTGTTTTTCCTTTTGATTTTCCTTTTTTTTGAGACAGTTTCACTCTGTTGCCCAAGCTAGAGTGCTGTGGCATCAGCTTAGCTCAAAGCAACCTAAAACTCCTGGGTTCAAGAAATCCTATTGCCTTGGCCTCTCAAGTAGCTGGGACTATAGGCACCCACCACAACCCCTGGTTAACTTTTCTATTTTTGGTTGAAATGGAGTCTCATTCTTGCAAAGGGTGGTTTTGAGTTCCTAAGCTCAAGGCATCCTCCCACCTTGGCCTCTCAGTGTGCTAGGGATTATAGGCATGAGCCACCATGCCCAACCTGTTTTTGCTTTTTCAAGAAGGAAATTATAGGACATGTGCACTGGTAGAAATGGTCTAGGTAGAATAAGCAGCCCCCATGGTTTGTGTGGGACACAGGACTTGCCATTTCAAAGCTCGCCAGCCTAGTCCCTCTGGATCTAGATGATGTGGGAGAGAGCACGTCTTTCACTTTGCTCCTTACACTCACTGCCTGTGTTGCTTTCCGTCCCCCGTCTGTAAAAAGCCAACAGGCCTCTCTCCAAGCCCCTGCCCTCCATGTTGTCAGGTGGTGGGTCTCTGGGCCCACAGCATCTGGTGACCTTCAGTGCAGATTCAGGGTGCTCCCAAGATGTTCGTGGGAAAGCCAGCCCCTGCAGAACCAAACCGGAAGCACATTGATGTTTGAAGGATCCTGGTTGGATGAGAAGCTCCAGCCAGCAGTAGATAGGTGATGGCCCCATCCTAATCCCCCCCCCATCAGCCTGACGCTTCTTGGTCAGGGCTGAGGGGGCAGGTACTGCAAGGTACTGTACTCTTCCCTCCAAGCTGCTACTAAAAAGTGAGGCAGGGTCTCTAAAGCAAGATGTCAGTAATGAGGTGGGGCCCCCAGTTGCATTTACTGTCTTCTTCCTATAGGATGACTCAGAGGACAGTGAAATTGACATGGAAGATGATGAAGAAGATGATGATGATTTAGAAGACGAGAGCATTGCTCTGTCTCCTGCTAAGCCCAGTCGAAGGGTCCGGAAACCTGAACCCCTGGATGAGAGTGACAATGACTTCTGACCCTTTTGCCAAGGGACCTATGCAGATTAAAGCCTTCAGATCTGTAGGTAAATGAGGACAAAGTTTAAGAAGGTAGCATGTATTTTGTTCATTCAGCTAGATGGACTCATCATTCGTTACTAAAGCAATACTTACTTCTGCTTTAGCCTCCTATGTTTGTTTTCCACAAATCTTAAATAAGAACTGAAGTAAACCTCCGATATGACTTTCTTTTGCTTTATTTGTGTCCTAAAACTTGGGAAATGCATGTGTTCTTAGTGATTTACATCCACAGGACAAAAACTTGAGAAGAAGTCAGAGTTGACACCATGTAAGTCTTGGCTGTTTTATTCTGATTTATTTCCTCTGAGAGTGAAACAACCCTGGGGTTGGAGTGTGGCCCAGGGAGTCATTTTAGGAATTGTAGGGAAACATTTACTGTACATCAGCTTTTGATTCTAGCCTTTATTTCATTTCATAGTCTTATTTTCTTTCTTCTGTGTGTTCTTAATACCAACTATTAATTGTATATTAGTAACTAAAATTTTCTGAAAGTTAACTAAGTTAAATAAAAACCAGCTTTCCTTGCAAAATCTAGAGAGAAACTCTAGGTTGTGAATATTCCATTTTCTCTCAAAAGGCTGACATCTGCTAGGAGTCATCTGCCTTGGGTTGAAGATGTTTGCTTGGTTTATACTAAGTTTGGAACCTCTACTGACCTAAGTTACCCCTTTAGAGGTTCCAGACTCCTGTGGCAATGACAGCCAGACATGCTCCTTCCCACCAGCTGGTCTTTCTCTAAGGGACCTTTGTCTTGTCTGAAATACGGTAAGATATCAGGCCCCAACACAGGACAGAAGAAATGGGAAGGAGCCAATTAAGGAAGAAATGTCAATACACATTCACATTTCTCATTTAAAAAATAAACCAAAATTGAATTATGTAGCATAGCACTAGAACAGTGTTCTCAACTTTCCTAATGCCACGACCCTGTAATACATCATGTTGTGGTGACCCCCAACCATGAAATTATTCCTTTGCTACTTCATAACTGTAGTTTTGCTACTGTTATGAATTGCAATGTAAATATCTGATCTGTAGGATGTATTTTCATTGGTCGCAACCCACAGGCTGAGAACCGCTGCACTAGAACAATTTCCCTGTTATGAAATGGAAAGTGACAGGTGGAGTTGGTTGGTTCATTTGTTATTTTTAATGTTAAAAGCCTGCAGCAATTTCACTTATTTTACAATTATAAAATCAGAAGACTTCTGAAGTAACTTATTTATTAAATGTATTTAGTACCATATTTTTATATTGAATAAGTTTTACTTGAAAGTATGCTAACATAAAGTATAATTATTTTATTTGCCCATAAATACTTATTCAAGAAAAGTTCACGTTATTATGGTGTATGTCAATTCCAGGAGACTATATGACAATTACTTCTATCATCTTTGCTTTTCTCTCTCTTTTACTAAATTTTATTTATGAGATTACCCTGTTTTTTTAAACACTTAGCCTTTGGTTTATTTACCAGTAATTTGAGATGTGCCATGTTGTAAACAGTAAGCCGAAAGAGAAACCAGTTCTTGGGAACTATCCTAACCGCCTTGGACACAAGGTCCGAGACGCAGAAGAGTCGCTGCATCTTGGATGGTACAGGTTTGGCTTACCTCAATCTGACTTGACTTACAGTTTGAAAAAAAGACATACAAATGTAGTTCTGTTTTCTAAATGCTTTCTTCTACTGGGCTTTAACCTGGAGCCTAACCCCAGCTACAAATAACATTCACAAATATATGTAATAGCTGCAAAAGGTGTTTCATTGCTCCACCTCTTCCTAGGTCATCCTTCATCTGCTGGTTAACTGACTCCGGGCGGAGTCTCATCATGGTGCAGCACTTCCCTTGCTTGAGCAGTTTCTGTCAACAAGGAACTGCACATACTTGATCATTGTCATTAATGCACTTGAGTCACTGTCACAGATCCAGGAGTCAGATATGTGCAAGTCCCTAATGAACTGGTGTCACTGACAGAGAAAAGACTTCAGGCCCCAAGAAGGTTGTGTGACTGGGTCAATGAAAAACTAGCATTTAAGTCATGGCTGACAATTTTTTTTAACTGTATTATTAAATGACCTCTTAAAATGCTTTAAAATATTTGTACTGACAGAAAATGCAAAGGAATTTTTCAAATCCTCAATTTTTATTGGTAGTAGCCATCAAGTGCAAAGTCCAAGAACTTCTGCTGGGAAATCTCAAGTTTTTCTTTTAACTGAGACAAGAAGATAACATACAAAATTTCTTCCATTAGCGTTTTAAACTAATACCAGTGTCAGGTGTCTGGAAAGAAGTTGTATAGGTACATAGGCAGCACACTATGTGAACATCATAGCTGTTCTCAACCTGTGGGTCGCGACCCCTTTTTAACAATGAAAATACATCGTGGCATTAGGAAGGTTGAGAACCGCTGGACTAGCTCACAGAAACTTCAAACTCCTGGGTTCAAGCAGTCCTCCTGACTCAGCCTCCCAAATAGCTGGGACTACAGGTGCCTGCCACAACACCTGGCTAATTTTTCTATTTTTGGTATAGACAAAGTCTCACTTTTGCTCAGACTGTTCTCAAACTCCTGAGCTTTAGGGATCCTCCCATCTCTGCTTCCCAGATTACAGGTGCAAGCCACTGCACTGGCCTACACCTAGATTTTGTAAGGTAATTTATAAGATGGCATAATCCTTGGAGAACTCTTTCATTTCTGTTTCCGAATTAGAAGGAAACCAAAGGTTCTACCTCCTGCCTAGAATGGAAGTCCTTTCTATGTGGGTATGAATTAAATTCTCTTTTTAATTGTGCTCTAATATGGTCTCAACTGGCTTTGGTTTGTCCATGACCACAGACTGAATTTCTTAACCATTTCAAGTAGGTAAAAGGTATGTGATCATTGTTTAAAGAGGGCGGGCGGGCTCATTTTTCTCCCCTGCTTTTTGGTCCTTGAGGTTTCTTCAGTGTCAGGTGTTTGTAGGGCACAGCTTTTCTATCGTTTGAGTACTGCACCTCTCTTTGGTTTTGCCAAGCTTTCAACTCAGGCAGAACCAATGCAAACCAGAAAGCAGAGCAACATCTTTAAAACACTGAAAAAAAGGCTCAGCGCCTGTGGCTCAACAGGCTAAGGCGCCAGCCACGTACACCTGAGCTGAAGGGTTCGAATCCAGCCTGGGCCCACCAAACAACAATGACGGCTGCAACCAAAAAATGGCCGGGCGTTGTGGCGGGCGCCTGTAGTCCCAGCTACTTGGGAGGCAGAGGCAAGAGACTCGCTTGAGCCCAGGAGTTGGAGGTTGCTGTGAGTTGTGATGCCACGGCACTCTATCCACTCTACCCAGGGTGACAGCTTGAGGCTCTGTCTCAAAAAAAAAAAAAAAAAAAAAAAAAAAACACTGAAAAAAAACCCCCTCAATCTAGAGTTCTATACCAAGCAAAAATATTTTTCAAGAAATAGTAAGTAATAAATACTACAAGACCAATGCTCAAACATTCCCAGTTTCCAAATGATGTTTTTTATGGTTGATTTTTTTTCCCCTCTTGGACGAGGATCCTCAAAAATCTTGTATTAAGTTATGTTTCTTTAATCTCCTTTCATTTAAAACTGTCTCTAGCCACCTGTGTTTTTCATGAGGTCAGGCCAGTTGTTTTGCAGAATGTCAATTTGGATTTTGTCTAATGATTTGGCAAGAATACTACATCAGTGATGTGTCCTTACTGCCTCAGATCAGGGGCACATGATGTTCATTTATCCCGTTATTGGTAATGTTAAGTTTAATCGGTTCTATTAGGGCTGCATTTGCCAGATTTGGATGAAGGTACCTTTTTCCCTTTGTAGATGGGGATATCACCTTTGTGGGGTGATATTTTGAGTCTGTGTAGATAATCTTCCCCCACAGGCTTTAATCCCTGGTTTTAACATCTATGATAATTCCTCTCTATTGAAGAGTCATGTAAAAGGTTTTTTTCTAGCTCGGCACCTGTGGCTCAACGGGCTAAGGTGCCAGCCACGTACACCTGAGCTGGTGGGTTCGAATCCAGCCCGGGCCCGCCAAACAACAATGATGGCTGCAACCAAAAAATGGCCGGGTGTTGTGGTGGGCACCTGTAGTCCCAGCTACTTGGGAGGCGGAGGCAGGAGACTCGCTTGAGCCCAGGAATTGGAGGTTGCTGTGAGCTGTGATGCCACGGCACTCTAAGCAGGGTGACAGCTTGAG